>OW203761.1:39530167-39796608 GCA_934045905.1 Leuctra nigra
ATTTCAAAAACTTGCAACAATTTATTGAATGTCGACATCGATCGACATTCGACATGCTTAGTAGACATACATTCATCTATCCAGAATAATTTCTTAGTCTTCCGGTAAATGATGAGAGATCTTAAGCCACTACTTACTTCATCCACCTCCATCCTTCTCCTTTTTTATCATCTCGCAATAATCCTAATAAATAATTTATAAGTGCGAAATTATCATTGGAAATTACCCGGCTTTCTTGTATATTAACAAATAAAAAAGTTCCAATTACTGAAATTACTTAGAAGAATGCTGTAATTTGTAAATTATTGTAATGTTAATTTAAAAAGTGTGAAATGAATACTCTCGAAGAGATTGCCACTAAACTTGTGAAAGCATGAAATCACTTGATATGATTAGCATCTTCTCCCTCACGGGTATCAAGTCTGCAAAATACTGATATAAGATGGAAAACTAAGCTATTTTCTTGTCTCACTCAAAGAAAAGTGATGGACTGAAGCTGAAGTAAGGGTTGTACAAAGAAGAAAACGTAACAATGGTTCTGTATCAGTAGAATAGCCTCAGATTGCCGCTGGATGGGTACGTGTGTGGGTGGGAAAAGAGCTGGTAAGGGGTGGAGGGGGGGGGGGGGGGGGCAGCACTTTGCAAAATTAGGCCAATGATGGACAGGCAGGCTGTGCTGGCAAGAGCCAGAGAACGATTTATGGAAAACACACACATTCCTCATTTTTACACGGGAAAACATTTCTCAATCCTCCCTTCTGTTTACCAGTACGTCATCTAGATAAGAGAAGCAGAAGCAGGTAGTTAATATTTCACAGATAACGTGTATCCATCCCCTAAATCCGCTGCACAATTGTAGAGATGGTGGAAGAAATCAGACGATTTCATCTGATGCATTGCTGCGATTTTTGGTCACGTTTTAATGTCCTCGTTAAAATTTTGTTACAGAATTGCTGTTTTATGTTTTTAATCGAAATAAAAAACAATATGGAGTTATGTTTGTGAGCTAGGATATTTCATGATGCATGGAGTTATTAGATATGAGTCACGTGCTTTACCGTTACATTATCCAGACAGAACCAATCGAAAAAATATTTATTTTTAATTCCGTACAAGTGAATTATTCTGTTCCTGGGTTATAAACTGTGTTATTAACAACTTCACATCGCTCCCGTTAAATCCATTTAGTCTTTCTAATTCGTTTACAGGCCTCCAGTATAGATCAAAAACAACTTTTACATTATTAGCAGTCAGCTAGTTTGATACGTTCATGGCTCGAAGGCAATACTTTACCGTTAATTGGAACAATTTAAAAATTGATGTTTTGATCTGTAGCGACATTAGCGCGCCGTGCGGAAAATTACTTAATTATCCGAGTGGAGAGATCATTTGCTGTCGATCAGCTCCGAGCGCTCCGCAGAATTTGTCGGAGCGCTCTCTCGTCCAGAGCACTCGTTAAAACTTTTTGACAAGATAACGACACTTCAAACGTCGCACGTTTTGGGGCCAAATATAGCATTAATTTAATTTTTTAACAATATGATTATTTTGTATACATCTCGGGGAAAATGTCTTGACGTTCTCATGACATTATAATTGGCCATAGTTGGTGGAATTGGGATGCGATTGGTCGCCAATTATACTTCTCAACTGAGGAAGTACAGACGTTCGTTAAATTTAACGACTTGCATTCCGGAACGATGAACTCTATCCAATTCCATGAATATTTTGAGATCTTTTACACTTAGGACGACGGTTTTATGTACACTCGCCTCCATGTGTTCTGATAAAAGCCCGTGACAAAACCAGTCTTGTAACTTGTATAAGCCATCCCTCTGTATACAAATCAATCATATGGGACATATGGGGATGACTCGACGAAAATGCATTCGCTGGACAGCCCAAGATGGAGTCGAGATAAAATATATTTTACCCATACAATTTATTTGGTTAATGAAACAGATTAAATATCAAAAGAGACTGGCGAACTGTAGGATCGAAATTAAGAATAAAATAATCTTATTTACGTATAGTTTGACATACACCGTTTTAAAATCTTGATATTACATCGAATGTTGGCGGTTAAAAGCTAGGGCACCGATTGGAGTGATTTTGGTGTGGTTATTTTTGAGTGTGTAGTACATGCCAATAATATAAGACACTACGTACTTACAAATAGTCGGTCCGATAATGTTTAGGTTGTGGAAGGATTCTACTTTTAAAAAAATTCGATGAATACCAGAACAGAGCACAGTAAGGCTTAAGTCAATAGAGTACAATGAAATTTAACCTGTTGTTACACTTATTTTTAACAAACTTAACTGACAGTTTCTTATGTCATAGTCAATTGTCTAAACGAATGAACTGTGCTCAGCTTTTCATATTTAAAAAATCTTAAGCTCTCATGGCGGAGTGTGCCTCTTTATATAAAATAATACCGCAGTGATGGAGGAAATAAAAAAAAACATGTTATGTTCTCAACAACAACGTGACGAATATATAAAGGCGGTCACTTCTTTATAGTTATTATTATATTTTGTTCTAGATTTTATCACTGAAATCTGTTTCCTTCTTGGTAACTCAAGTTATGATATATTTGACGCGTGCATGATCGCAATAAAGTCGATAATCTTCATCAGAACAAGCAATGCCAGTGGATAATCACCCTTGTGGTTGGCAAGTATTAATATTGATGAGCCGAGGAGAAGAGAGGGTAGGAAACTCGTGTGAAGCTGCCATAAAGTCTGCCGATAGCAACACTGCCCAGGCCAGCGAGATCCAGAGATAGGGATAATGCTGGACTGACCACAAATCTAACACAATTTAATACCACCCTTCCGTGACTGGCAGAGAGCGATTACAATATAATTGAGTTACAACAATTTTGTTAAAAAATATATATAATATATGACAATATTATTTATACTGTTTAAGTATGTGATATGTGAAGTATAGGCCAGTGGTGAAATATACATAAAATCTACCTACATCTATACATATAACATACATGATGCCTTAAAAACGATGCGCCAAGTATATTTTGGTTTTCGAAATTAGGTAAGTTTTGACTAAGCCCATTTTTTGATATCACTACTTTTAAAAACCATTTTTGCGTTCTGCGTTTTTATTTCTATTAACCAAAAATCACAAGTCTGCCGTGAGCAGGTTTTGGACTTGTGATAGGTTTTGAGAAAAGTATAATGCAAAACGTAAAAACGGTAGGTATAGGTATGTGGACTCAGCTTCAATTGTACTCAGAAAAATATTTGAGCACTGAAGATTCAAAATATTATACTGATTATAATATCTTCAATCTTCTATGGCCATAATCATAATTTACGGAACAGGTTGGGTGAGTGGTTAACGCTCTGAACTTGTATTCCGGAGGACCGGGTTCGATTCCCGCGGCCGTCCTTTCTGACTGGGGTTTTTTCGTGGTTTTCCCTCAGTCGACAGGCAAATGCTGGGAAGGTACCCTACTAATAGGCCACGACCGCATCCTTCCCACCTTCCATCCTTACCTACTCTTCACCATCATCTCCCAATCATCATCATAATTCATTTTCATAATTCATGTTCATAATAGTTGTAGGTAGGTAAGGTTTACTCTTGTAGGGAAATGTGTAGACATGCTTGCTTCAATCAGAAAGTTGAATAGATCAAGTATAGATCAAAGACGGTAAAACTGCCACAATTCTTTCGTCTAAATATCCAAATTACTATCTTACTATTACTATCAAATATATCTTCAAGCACACTGTTACTAGGTATTTGTTCCACTTTCTGTGACCAATTGTATAGTGTTTGTCATTTTGAGGTGAACATGTGCTATTTTAATATTCGGATTGCATTTCATAAAAAAATGCATCATATCTTATTTTTTTGTCTGGGGCTCGCACTGTTCTGCAGCGAGGCTAATGGCGACGGAAGAATGACTATAATGATGATTGGGAGATGATGGTGAAGAGTAGGTGAGGATGGAAGGTGGGAAGGAGGCGGTCATGGCCTATTAGTAGGGTACCTTCCAAGCATTTGCCTATCGACTGAGGGAATACCACAAAAAACAGTCAGGAAGGCGGCCGCGGGAATCGAACCCGGGCCTCCGGAATACAAGTTCAGAGCGATACCACTCACCCAACCTGTTCCGTCATCATATCTTAAGTTTTAAGCATATTAAGTTTATTAGTCTATAGATTTTAAATATTTTGTCAACTGGGTAGTTTATTCATGGAGATATGGTTTACTCGTGTGAAATCATAGGGTACCTACTGTTTTCTGTCTTGGAATGTTATTCGAATTAATAATTATCTTGTTAATTCTACATGTCCGTGGTTCGTAGCTCCCGATGATGTGTAGTATATGTCTAGTTTTAGCCACAAGCTGACTTGTTTTGTCCGATTTCACCAACATTTTATAACTATGACAGTTATGGCCGACGTTCACTTCTTAATCTTAATAATAGATATTTGGTGATGTTTTTTTTGGAATTGCATTGTTTCATCCTTTTTTGTGATAAATTAATATATATATATTTTTGGTGTGATACAGATTATATTTAGTAGTGAGGTTTCAGGTTTTGGCGCCAACAGGTTGTAGGTATAATAGATGGCAATAATTTCAGCGTAAACAGTATGATTTTTATTGGCATCAAATTCAGAAGAGTATGGGGCGAGCTGAGTTTGCTTCACTTCGAGGTTGCTGATACATCGGTGGAGGCTGCCGGTGATCATCTTGCATGGGATACGGTTCAAGGATGACACTTCACAACGAGCTTCCGCTTTGTAGGGTCCATCTTGAGTGCTTCGTATTCCTTCTTAAATTTGTATGGACGGATAAGTTCTCCACGTTCTTAGGTGAAGACCTGAGGATCAAAGTCTTCAAGTGATATGAAGATTTAAGAGACAAGGTCTTCAAGTGATATGAAGACCTAAGGAACAAGGTCTTCAAGTGATATGAAGACCTAAGAAACAAGGTCTTCAAGTGATATGAAGACCTAAGAAACAAGGTCTTCAAGTGATATGAAGACCTAAGGAACAAGGTCTTCAAGTGATATGAAGACCTAAGAAACAAGGTCTTCAAGTGATATGAAGACCTAAGAAACAAGGTCTTCAAGTGATATGAAGATCTAAGGAACAAGGTCTTCAAGTGATATGACGACCTCAGAAACAAGGTCTTCAAGTGATATGAAGATCTAAGGAACAAGGTCTTCAAGTGATATGAAGACCTAAGAAACAAGGTCTTCAAGTGATATGAAGACCTAAGAAACAAGGTCTTCAAGTGATATGAAGACCTAAGGAACAAGGTCTTCAAGTGATACGAAGACCTAAGGAACAAGGTCTTCAAGTGATATGAAGACCTAAGAAACAAGGTCTTCAAGTGATATGAAGACCTAAGAAACAAGGTCTTCAAGTGATATGAAGACCTAAGAAACAAGGTCTTCAAGTGATATGAAGACCTAAGAAACAAGGTCTTCAAGTGATACGAAGACCTAAGGAACAAGGTCTTCAAGTGATATGAAGACCTAAGAAACAAGGTCTTCAAGTGATATGAAGACCTAAGAAACAAGGTCTTCAAGTGATATGAAGACCTAAGAAACAAGGTCTTCAAGTGATATGAAGATCTAAGGAACAAGGTCTTCAAGTGATATGAAGACCTCAGAAACAAGGTCTTCAAGTGATATGAAGATCTAAGGAACAAGGTCTTCAAGTGATATGAAGACCTAAGGAACAAGGTCTTCAAGTGATATGAAGACCTAAGAAACAAGGTCTTCAAGTGATATGAAGACCTAAGGAACAAGGTCTTCAAGTGATACGAAGACCTAAGGAACAAGGTCTTCAAGTGATATGAAGACCTAAGAAACAAGGTCTTCAAGTGATATGAAGACCTAAGGAACAAGGTCTTCAAGTGATACGAAGACCTAAGAAACAAGGTCTTCAAGTGATATGAAGACCTAAGGAACAAGGTCTTCAAGTGATATGAAGACCTAAGGAACAAGGTCTTCAAGTGATATGAAGACCTAAGAAACAAGGTCTTCAAGTGATATGAAGACCTAAGAAACAAGGTCTTCAAGTGATACGAAGACCTAAGGAACAAGGTCTTCAAGTGATATGAAGACCTAAGAAACAAGGTCTTCAAGTGATATGAAGACCTAAGAAACAAGGTCTTCAAGTGATATGAAGACCTAAGAAACAAGGTCTTCAAGTGATATGAAGACCTAAGAAACAAGGTCTTCAAGTGATATGAAGACCTAAGGAACAAGGTCTTCAAGTGATATGAAGACCTAAGAAACAAGGTCTTCAAGTGATATGAAGACCTAAGGAACAAGGTCTTCAAGTGATATGAAGACCTAAGAAACAAGGTCCCCACATTTCGTGAGGACCTAAGAATGTCAAGACCCCACCGAAGTGGGGTCTAAGAATCCTGCAGGTCTTCACCAAGGAAGTCCTGCGTCGTGTTCGTCGTGAATACGGTGTGGATGTGAACTCCGTCACTGTCGAAGAACGATCGGGCCAGCGTAGTGACGGTTATCGCGACTAATTGTTTTAAAGCTTTTTCAGTCCAAGTCACATTTGGTCCTGGAAGTGCCTCCTCAAGCGTCGTCTGGTTGGCCTCTGGAGCTGGAAATAAAAGTTTTGAAATCATTTTGATATAGGCCATTGATGAATATAGTTTCATACACAGAGGAAAACGCTAACACATAGCGTTTTCCTAGTTACCATTAATCATTTATTGCCATTGTGTTCACACACTTATATCATATGAGTGGTCCAGTGCTGAGAAGTAACATGATACAAAGTAACATGTTACTGGTAATTCATGCTACTTTTTTCAAGTAAAAGTAGTAACTGTAACATATTACTTTAAAAATAAAGTAATTGTAATTGTATTCAGTTACTTTCTTTATTGAAAATTGTAACTGTAACTTTTATCCCGTTACAATTTTGAGTAACTTTACTGAAATGTAACATGTTACATTTAATCCATCACTGAATAATGTAAAATGCTATGGAACAGGTTGGGTGTATTGACTTTTTTAAGAGACTTGAATGCCTTTTTTACACGGAGTGTTTTTTTCTGGTCATTATTATCTGACGAAAGCTGTACAATTTCACGATTTTCTCGGTCCTCCAGCTCGCAATCGGCATAACTAATTATTGCCAAACTTGGAATATATGGTATGGTAGGCCATAGCTCTAAATTAAAATATTTCGCAACAATGTGATATTTCCCATTTTTAAGATCCAGTAGGCCGAAAATGCCACTTTGACGCTTTCAGTAAAATGGGTTGCTCCAGCCTTTGTGAACGGTGTGCACACCGTACGACTTGGCTGGCGTGGAGCAACCGCTCTACTAGATGAATCGTAAATATTGGTAAAATATAAGCTGTATTACGCATTTCTGTTAGGATGGATATTTTTATTACAAAATGTTCCATCATTCAATAATAAATATAATTTTATCATAAAACGGTTCAATACTGAGGTTTTAAAAACTGACCAATATATTTGTATCGAACAAGAGTTCCACTAAATCATGTAGCTGTTCTGGTACACCAACACATTAGTTGCGTTTTCAAGCACAATGGACCAAAACGAATAAACAAATTATAGAATCGGTTAAAATATCCAACCACACGTCGAGGTTTTTACTTCATTAACTATTTTACTCCCCCGATGTTTCCAGCACGAATTATTAATGCGATGAAATATGCAAACAATTAATAAGCAAAACGAGCAGCTCAAATCTTGCAGGATGCATTTTCCATTACAAATACTCAATAAATAACATTCCCAAAGGACTTAAACTGTAATTATTACATTATATTAAAATATTATTACATAATTTTTTCGTCGCAGTTATACAGAGGACAGAAATTAGTACATTTAAAATGTTATCTATTATTAAAGATAGGTACGCCACGCTTCCACACAAAAGCCGTTGATTTAAATATTTAAAATCAGTAGCGATATTTATAAACATTAAATCAAGTTGGCTCATTGCACTGGGTTCGAGCCCAGGACAATGAGGCTCGAGACTTAAGCTGAATAGTTTTGATAGCGAGAGTCACTTTTGTACACTTTCTCTGTTTGCATGTATGTAGGCATGTTTGTTTATTTGTTTGTTGGTTCATTTTTGGTTTTTGTTTACAATGCACAGGTCTCACATTCAATCAATTGACCTGAAATTTTGCACACACTAAAATGGCATACGAGTGGTCTCAGGTACATAGTTTTTGAATGAGATCCTGTTGGTTGAAAAAAAATGGAACCGTTTTACTAATCAACTAAAGATTTTGCATCTCAGTGGGACCATCATTTTAGTAGTTTTTGACAATTTTCAGACAAATCTGTCAAGAATCCAGACAACTCTGTCGAAAACATCAAAATTTATTGACATTTTAAGGATATTTTACTCTTGTTATTAAGTATTAAATTAAAACAATTTCCTAGAAATTTCAAAGAAATGATCACTGCGTCTTTGCCGCATTTGGATAGATTGTTTCCTTGCTATTTCCAAGGTCAATTACAGAGCAGCAACTTTCACACGAATATTAATTCGCACGCAATACGAAGGCTCGCTTATCAACGCGTTACAATGAGCGTTTTCCTTGTAATACATCCAGGCACATTTGAATCCTCTACCCACACTGGTGCAGAAGAATAACCAGTGGCATTTGCTATTGAGGTAACAAGTCCGCAATTCTTTTAACTCCACACTCTGTTTTAAATCACGTGATAACTCCTCACGTGGTGCCATCTTAAGACTGAAACTCATGTTACGTGGTCAACCTACAGCTTGTTTCGTCTATAATGATGTGATCGAATGATTCAAGAAGTGAAATTACTTCAAACTTAAGATAGAAAATCAATGTGAAGTTTCTTTTTATTTATTATTTAGAATCACGGAGACCACTAATGAGCATCTAATACCTATTGTGAAAGGAGGAGAGGGAAAAGGGAATAACTGGAAGGCATTCCAGTTAGGTCGGAGTGAGGTCGAGGACAATGCGACTTGGTCACCCATCCAAGTACTGGCCGTACTCGTTGAACATGTTAATGTTAATATAAGTTTAAACTGTTCGCTTCCGATATTAGTTTGATAATATCACTTAGCAAGGTAAGAACAGAATCAGCCAAAAGGGTTAATTTTCCCTGATCTACGAGAAGTAAGTTCCGTTTGACTGTATCATGTCGGTGAATGACAATATTTAAAGTTTAGATTTGGAGACGCTCTGTGTATAACTTTTTCCTTCGTGAAACATGGAGTGCCTTTATTTGCAAACAAATGACCTACCAATATTTTTAAATATTCGTGTTGGTGATATTAAAAAACGTGATGATTAATTTATATTTCATATTACCTGGCATTAAATAAATACATTGTACGAGATGGCACTTTTTTAATAGCTGAAGTTTTCTTTTCGTGTTTGGGTGGAGGTGCCATGTCAAAATAATCTGCTTTTCCTCACATAAAAGTGGAAATCGACCTCAACATATCTCCTTGATTTCTTTCGGATAGCGGATCTTGTTTTAACAAACCAAATCCCTAATCCATTCAGAGATTCCCAAACAAAACGACGTCCTGAAAACTGCGTCAAATCGGGGAAACGTGATTTGTCCTGAGCTAAAAAAAGTCCCTCTCCCCGATGGTCAGTCTCGATGGCTTACAACGAAGTGGAAACAATTCATTGGCTGATAAGATCCTGGAGGAGACGCCTGCTCCTGTGGGAGGGTGATGGTGAGAGAGATAGCATGAGGACATTAGAGTGGGATTAACATAATGTCAGAGGTTAGTGTCATCTTCTAACCTCTGACAAAGAACTGGGGAGATAACAATCGTGATTGTAGAAAAACATTTAGAAGAACGCAATCATGAGAAAATAGAGTAATACTATAACAGTATGTGTACTAAAAAATTTATATTTTTTTAAAATGTAAATTAGTCAAAGCATTGCATTTATATTGCAATATGAATGTTAAATTATAACAACTTATTAAGTTTAAAATTGTAATACAATGGAAAATGGGTTATTTTTTAAAATTATCTTCTGAATAACCATACCTACGAGATATAAAACAAACATTCTCATCATTCTAAACATACTCTTGCTGGCTCATTTTTCGTGAATACATATTAAATAAACCAGTCATCCAGTAAAATACATTTTATTTGTAATAGTACTATTCAGCTCATTATGTACAAATAAAGTCTGGCTGGAGATTTCACTGTTCACTCTAATTTAACATTCGTCTCCACTCCAGGGTAACGTATTGGGGTCGAAAGTATTATTTTAATTTTAACACCCCACTCCGTGATTGTTAAATGATAATGTGGCATTTCGACGTCCATATCATCTAACCACAAACTCCGAAGATCCACCAATGAAACCACACACACACATATAGTAAAAACTTTTTCAGTTTGATTTAGTCTTTAGGTTACAACATTTCCAACTCCTCCTTTATCCGATTCCCAGAGTTGATGTTCTCTTAGATTCCATCTCCAGTCTTCTTGACGACATCTTGGAAGTGAACTCTGCAAAGGAGGAACGACGCCAACGACATTCCGCGTCGTTTTTCCATGATTCTAACATCGCTAGTTTGATGACAGGTGGTTTTACTGTGATTTGTGAGCTGCCAGCCCCTTCGGAGAGCTACCCGAATCACGAGTTAGCAATCTGATCTCACGAACAAGGGTCTTAAATGTGACCAATTCAGCGAATAGTAAGTTGGTGGAATAATAAAGACGAAGCAATAAGATTGTGGAATGGTGAAAGCTAAAGAATTGTCAATTGGCTATTATTGTTCTGGACTCGTTTTATTTTGTGGTATAAATCTTTCTTTGGTCACGCCTTGAATGATGCAACCTGCATTGGATTACTGGAGCAACCGACGAAATAAAATAACTGATCAGTGAACCCGAAAATCGCAATAATGTTCTCTATCATTATTGTGAGTGAATATTCACAACAACAAATTATTGGATAGTAAACATATTTGTCAAACGATAACCACCTCATCTGGAGTTTCATCAAAATCAAATGGATGCGCCCTTTACTTTGTCAGTAATACCAAAGATAAATTAAATTGAAAAATTACCATAAAAATATCATATATGCGTGAAAATTTACATGAGTCATACGATATAATTTCCGACGGTCACTTTAAAATATTAGAATTTGGAAGCGATTTATTTGTTCAAAAATGTTGATGCATGTATTATACTGTGTCATTTGTTGGCAACCAACATTCATCAGTTGTTGGCAGAGTTTAAAATAAAAGAAATGTTATAGATATTTCTATAGAAACGTGGCAGATATAATGTTTTAAATTACTGAAAATAATAAAATTCTTTAGTAATGGACGAGGGATTACAAGACGATAGTAGTTATTTCAATGAAGCCCAAGAATATTTTGGAAGAGTGTATTCTCATAAAATTAAAAAACCTTCGTCAGGTAAAAAGGGTATTCGTAAACGTGTGAGCATCGTCGATCCTAGCATACTCCAAGAAGACTATGTCAAAGCTAAACTCCAATTCTTTGACGAGATCGAGCGAGAAACACAACGCCTCTCCCTCGCACCCTCCAACGACGACGTCGTCGTGCCTCCCGACGCCGCCCTCTTGTCGGCAATCCGAGGACGTCTCTCTCATCTCGTCAGACGGACCTCAGCGGAGGCGGCGTTCGAAGATGCTCGCCTCTGTTCGCAGCCGTCGTGCTCGACGCCTGGTCGACGTCCTGACGTCGACGTCACGACGGCGCTCGACGCCAAGATGAAGGCGTCGACGCTGGGATGTTTCTTGTTGCACTTGAATCCGACGCAGAGTCAGGAGAGCGACGTCAGAGAACATAAGATGGAGTTGGAGGAATATGAGTGGAAGAGAGATCCATGTTTCCAGCGCAGAACTGACTTTATATCTGGCTTTGTTGAATTCTTGAAGAAAGTTGTGAATCAGCGAAACCCGATTGAAACCAAGACGGTGGTTCCAATGATGACTGATTTGAGATTAAATGATTGTCAAGTTAGTATATAATTAATAACTAATAAGTAATCATTAATCCACGCACACTTTGTCAGGCATTGCAATATAATACAAATTAAAAATTGTGTGAAAACAACATATTCTTGAAAAATATTCGTTAAAACTGTTTTAATAATTAGTTAAAAGTTTCATTAGAGTTCCAAAATTTGGTCAGTATATAATTCCGCTTTAGAGTTTATGAATATTTATGTTTATGAATAAGGTCGAAAGCCCAATATCTCGCTTTTACGTTGCACATATTTGGTATGAGTCATCAAGTTCTACAATTGCAATTTGACAAATGTCAGCGAATACAGTTATATTGACGTATGGCTCTGTCATCATTACAAATTTGATTGGGCAAAGGTAGAATTACTGGTTCTTGAGCTCACCTTAAGAACCATTTAAATTGACCCTCTGGGGCACAGATTTATAATCTCCTAGTAAGGGCCGTTGATATTATGTGTTTCTCCATCATAGATAACGCGGATAGACGGCGGAGTGAAGAAGTTACTTGACCTTGAGATACTTTCCCTCGCCGGTAACTCACTGACGTCAGTACCAGGTAACTTACTTCCCAGGAAGCTCAAGATCCTCGAGCTTTACAACAACTTCATAGCTGACGTCACAACAATGGCCGCCGGAATACCAAGATGGATGCTCCACCTCGGTTTAGCACGAAACAAACTCACCGACGGTTCGTTACATTTTCAACACTAAAAACAGTGCAAAATCGATCAAACGTTCGAATTCGCATATTCAAACATGACAACCTATTTCTTTACAACTGAATTTGATCGCCTGAACAACACAGATTGGTTGATAATTATGCCATCATAAAATCATCAACTACTACTATAAACTTGAATCATTATGCATTTCCATAACGGACCAACCAGATTTTCAGCTATACGCAATTCTGTCATACTGTATTTTACGTCGTTGCTCAACATATATACTACGGCACAATTACGTTAATGAGTGACTCCCAAATGGGTAACACTCGAAACGACTCTGCCTCATTGTCACTTCGTCTCATCATTTATGTAACGCCGAACGTATGTATGTGTACTGTTGGGTGGGGGTGGGGGTGGGGGGAGTTCGATACTATTCGATAGAATCCCCTAACTCGATTCGAATGCAACAAACGCTCGAGTTCTCCATGACAAGTGATTGATACTCTAAATGAATCATGATTCGTCATCGTTTCTCGATTAACAAATTACACGGGACGACACAGGGAGAAAATCGTGGCCACAATTACCCTTATTGCGTACGTGTCAATCATATAGAGCATGGGATATAGGCATGACAATTAATATCAATCAATGTTCAAAGTATGAGGACTCGTGGAGTATTCCATTCTACTCGGGTGTGTGTTCACGGTACACTTTTGCGTTGTACAATTACATAATGTACAGAGAACTATTCTTCATGTTTACCGTCTTTTAAACCAAGAGATATGTAAGAATAGAATGTACATAAAATACTCCGTTTCTTGGGTATTAATAAGTTATATTAGAAGAAAAAATAATCATAATATTCAGGATTGTCGGAATACAAAGTCGCATTTTTAATAATCTCCAGAAAAGAAGTCAATTTGGTCAATTTTGCTCTGCTAAACTAGAATTAAGTTTTAAACAGTCATTCAAGGAATGCCATTGGTTGTTGCCATGGTAATATAGGCCTAATCAACTGTAAAACAGTAACCAAGGCATTGAAAAACTGATCCTAAGAGATCTAGTTTTTTTTTTTAGTTATTTTGTGTAAACACTGACATTTTCTATCCTCTTCATTTAGATCTTCACATAAGTATGTCTGTAGAGCCCAGTAACCTTACTTGATGATGTTTTGGTGATCTACAATTGACGGGTACACGGGAAGAATGATACAAGTCCACAAAGAAACTCGTCTCAAAAGTAAAGGTCCAAGCGTATGCAATGACATCATGTTTAAGAGTGTTAAGTAGGCGATGGCGTTTTCAAATTGGTGGCTAACATTGCAACTACTTGAACAACAATAAGTCGGTAAAGAAGCTGGGTTGATTTCCTTGCCCAAGACGAGAATCATACAGGAAAATATCACATGGATATTTCATTACCTTTGTTATTGATAATTCCAACACATTACTGGTATCCACACTGATTGTTTTATTCTCCTGAGCTGCAAGAAGATTTATATATAATGCACTTATCAATTGAGTGTCCACATATTAAATAATTTGCGAAATACTTGATCATTCAGACCAAACAATGAAATGTTTTACAATCAGTCAGAGCCTACCTAAACGATCAAGAAGAGTCTATGTATTTATTAAATATTATATCTAAGGGCTTTGACTGTGTATTGACGTCATGGGTCGTCAAGGCGAAGGTTACCATGGCGCTAGAAATAGAGGAGGTGGGGGAGAAATCACATTTTACTTTAAAACTTGATTTTCAGTTTTGATGAAGTGACCATAAAAACAGTCAAATTTGAAACAAATCGTACGGGGTTTGTTTTTAACGTTCCTTATTCAGAAAAATTCACTGATTACGCTCTGATAAAATCTAAACACGTAATCTAATGGGAAATTGCTTAAAATTACATTTCAATTTCAATTTATGAAAACTGTAATATTTATTTTTAAGTAACACCAATGAGTTTTTATTCTTTTATTCAACAAATACGGTGTATTGAATCATTATTCAACATATGAAAAATTATGAAATTAATATCTCTAATATTTTTGGACTTAATTAACAATTAATAAAAATTATATGATTTAATCAATTAGCCATATTGACGCATCTAATAAAGGTAGAATCATTATCTTTGCGGGAAATTGATGCCCAAGAATTCTATTATTTTTGGTGTAAATATGAAGATAATACTAAGACGAGTTTACTGATTGTCATCAATCACACTTTTGAGAATATTAAGGTAAAACTAAAAATTGTTTCGTTTACGCAAATAAAAAAATGTAATAATATATTGTTTCCTTCAAATTTTGATAATAATTCCTTTATAAACAACGGATCATTGTAGAATCCTTAGCCTAGTTTGAATAATAACTTTCCATGGTAAAATACAAATATTTGAACAGAAACACTGTTCATCCCAGACATACCAGTTGACGGCATAATGGAACTTTTGAGCCTATGTCTGTCATCTAGTTATTTTAGACTGGGGCGAAATATTACGGACTCTTTTTATTTGTATTTCTTGACAATACCAGTGTTTCTGTTCAAATATTTGTATTTTACTAAGTTGTTTCCTGGTATATTATCTACTTCTTTGTTTTTATTAACTTTCCTGGTATTATTTATTTATTTAATTAAATACACACAACTGAAAACACACTTTACTGTACATACACAATTAGGATATAATTATGAAATTGACATGATAAATGTAGTTCGGGCTGTTGTGGTGATACTAAGCTAAATATTTTTAAGTCTGAATCTAAGGTCTCTACTGTTAGTTGGCATAGGATGCAGGACATCATCAGGGAGATCATTCCATAGGCAGATGCCCTCAGCCGCAAGCGAGTACTTCTCGATGTTGGAGTGTGGCTGAATTCTTCTGATCTTGTGGATGTGGTCGTTCCTTCCAATGTAGTTAGGATCCAGAAGATAAGAGCCTAAGTCTGCCCAAGCTGGCTGATTCTGATAAGCCTTGTAGATGGCGATGATTCTCGAATGATTCCTGCGTTCTTCTAAAGACTCCCATCCGAGTTCGTACAATAATTCAGTGGGACCTGGAGAGATCCCGAAGGAACCTTTGACGTACCTCGCAGCTCGCCTCTGAACAGTGTCCAAGCTGTACTTGTTGCTCTGCGTGTGAGGACTCCAAATGGAAGAACAGTACTCCAACTGCGGTCGAACAAGCGTGAGGTATGCTCTCTCCTTAGCAATTTCAGGAGCACCTATTAGATTCCTCATGACGAAGTGTAGAGTACTGCTTGCTCGACTAGAAGTTCTGTTGATGTGGTTGTTCCAAGATAAGTTATTGGCGAGCCATATTCCAAGATACTTGGAATCCTTTTGTTCTTGTAGCACTTGGGTCCCAATGGTGTATTCATGCTGGATTTCACTGCGTTTTCTGTTGAAGGTCATCTTTATAGTTTTATTTACATTTATCTTCATCTGGTTTGCCCTAGCCCAATTGTCGATGCGGTTCAGATCTTCTTGGAGAGTGTTGCAATCATCATCTCTTAGTATAGGCTTGTAGACAATTACGTCATCGGCGAAAATTTTGACCTTCGAACATAAGGTGTCAGGTAAGTCATTAACGAATATGAGGAACAGCAAAGGGCCAAGGATGCTGCCCTGTGGGACCCCGGACGTTATCTTGATGCTGTCCGACAGGTCTTCCTCCACTCGTACTCGCTGGGTTCTATTGCGAAGGAAGTTAGATATCCAATGTATGATGTTCACATCCAAGTCTATGACGCACATCTTCTCCATGAGAATATCGTGTGGGACTGAGTCAAAGGCCTTGGCTAGATCGATGAGGATAGCATCCATCTGGTGTCCATTCGAGACTACTTCACTCACTAGATCTTGGGTTAGGCCGGCAAGACTTGCTTCGCACGAGTATTTAGGTCGGAATCCGTACTGGAGTGGCGTGAAGAAGTTCGAAGCTTCCAGGTGATGTCTGATGTGCCTGTCGATTAGCTTCTCCATGAGTTTGCAACATAAACAGGTCAGGCTAATTGGTCTGTAGCTAGCGACTGAGCTTTTTGATCCACCTTTATGTATAGGTATCACAATGGCTCTAGACCAGTCTTCAGGGATTGTTGATTCGCAAATTGATTGCTTAAATATTACAAGTAAGTATTCAGCAATTTCGGAAATTGAAGCTTTCAATAGGTCTCCAGTGATGCTGTCAGGACCTGCACTCATACCACGTTTCATTGCTTTTATTTCCTTGGATATGGACATGATATCAATAGCCAGTGTAGGGAGGTTAGATGTTGGCCCTGCAAGCTGGAGTGGTTGGTCATTTCTTGGTGAGAATACAGTATTATAGTAATTATTGAGTGCATTCGCTTTTTCTACGTTCTTGGTAATGACAATATCATTTTGCTTTAAGGCCGGGATGGTGTTGTCACTTCTTCTTTTAGAGTTAATGTATTTATAGAACCTTTTCCAATTTCCCGATGCCTGCTTGTCACCCTCCTCCTTTAGAAGGTTAGCCATAAACTGCGAGTGGGCCTCGAGTTTTACTTCAATAAGACGTTTTGAGAGATTGAAGATGAATGGAGAAAAAAAATCCATCAAAAGTATGAGAATATAAAGTTCTATAATATTAATATTATAGAACATTCTCTTTCTATTCTATTTAGGTGAGAGGGGACAAGCTATCTCTGTGTACTTTGCGTTACATTATTCAAAATTTAAATATGTATGTTTATTTCTTTGGAACGAGCATTTACCTGAGAAGATCAAGATGTTATAAAGTCTATTTTGTTCGGATTTTGAAATGGAGCTTTTACTTGGACTATGGGTCACTGTCAGAAGTAAATAAATTACTAAATTAGGAATAATACAATTGGGCAATAACATGTAAATTGGTACTTTCCCTTTTTTCTTAAATATTTTTTTCTTGTCACCAAAAGTTGGGGATATTATCATATTTTGCCAATATATTTAGGAATATTAGGGAACCTGTCAAGCCGAGGTTTGATGCTTTCATCTGTGAAAGCATGTGTTTCATGTGTGTTAAATATTGTAATTTAAATTTAATGCTACAAAACTACTAATAAATTTGCGTGAAAAGTGAAGAATTTTAAAGATTCGTCTTCAAGACAAGATTTCACTCAGATGAAAGAATCAATCATCGGTTTTGCATGATCACTAATATTGCTACATGTATTGGCAAAATTCCCCCAACTTTTAGGGACAAGAAAAAAATATTTAAGAAAAAAGGGAAAGTACCACAGAAATGACTACATCAAACATTGTAATGAAAATTCGTTAAAAACCCTGTGTGGTAGGCTCTACATGTAATATTTTCATGCTTTAGTGTATTTTGATGTATTTTCTTTTAATCTTTGGTGAATGTTCCAGTGCATGTTCTATGTTGTTTAATATATTTGCACTGATGGATTCAGTTCTGTTTGCAAATAAATACTTAAGGTAGTACCTTCATTATACATATACAAAAAAAAATTAAATTACAAGTTCAGAAAACGTTTTCCTACATTTTAACTATATTTATTGTATAAATGAATCATAAAATGTCGTTTAACTTGCAACCCCTGTCGTATAGCGAGGTTTCAATTTATTGCCTTCCGAGAATTAACAAAACTGTAACACAGGAGGTATAGGGAAATCATTTAGTTTTTGGTTAATAACTTTTAAAATAGCACACGTTGGTATTGTTTTCAATTTTTTCCTAATAGAATGTCCAACTATGTATCTAGAAATCAGTTTTTTGAAAAAACGTTGAACCTCAGTAAAATTCAAAACTCAAAAATAGCATGGAAATAGTCAAGATTTTAATGGCCCCCAGAAGACTACATGATAAAAATAGGAATTTATAACTACAATATCTCAAAATCTAGACACGATAAGTTGTTCATATTCCCCAGTATCGTGTAAATAGTGATTATTGATACCTCTGCCAAAAATAGGCTTATTTGGAAGATATGAGATATCAGTTGTGCTACCTTATAATTTATAGCATGGTCTGGTATATAAATCCCTGCAAAGTTTTAAAAATTAGAACTCGATACTTTGTGAAAAACATACTATAATGTGTAACAAAAGTTGCTCCAACTGTAACATGAGTCACATGGAATTATCCAATTGGAGAAAAGTTAGGAGTAGAGAGAAATTATAAGAGTGGAAAAGCGAGGTTGAAATGGTTTAGAAGAGTTACAGTGATGGGCAGTGTCTGTGATACAAGTATCACTAAAAAAACGCTCAGTGTAACGCGTTGATAAGCGAGCACCGATGCGCGCTATACCTCTAATACCAACGCACCACTTGAAATAAATTGTAATACTGTTAACAAATTTATTTTACTCTAGCAAAGATTTAGCGCAATGTAAGAATCAAAAATGAATTCCCATCAATTTTTTTTTATATGAAATCCATTTATGAGGTCAAAAATATCGAAATCGCCTTACTTGCAATTTTTTTTTTTTAATATTGACCTGTCTCTCATTTGAATCAAATGAAAACAACCTTTTTTAATGGTTGAGGGCTGGCTGGTCATTAGCGGAGGGGTGGAGTGGACAGGAACTAGGAAGTGACTTGGGTATTAAACTCAGCAGGATATAGCTATGGGGAAGATGTGTCGGAATCTGTAATAGACTACATTTGAATGAGCAGAGACTTGAATAAGTTCCTAGTAGATGTGCGAGTGTTCCCGTCAGTAGCATTAAGGAGTGATCACCGGTTGCTAGTTGGTAGTTTCCACATCAAGACACCAAAAATGCTGTGATGCTAGAAAGAACAGGATTAAAGTATGGAGTTTACAAGATCTGGATACGAGGTTAGCCTTCAAGAAGATGATTGAGATAAGAGTACCGACAGGGGAAAGGAAAGGGGTGGAAGAGGAATGGAACGAGTTTAAGACAGCATTTGTGGATGTTGGCGAACAAGTTTGTGGAAGAGAGTGGGAAGAAGAGAAAGAAAGAAACAATGTGGTGGAATGAGAGAGTAAGGGAGGCAGTCCGGAGGAAGCGGGACGCATGGCAGAGAAACGAATTAAATAGATCCTCAGAGAATGCAGAAGAGTATCGACAGTGTAAAATAAATGTGGCCAAGATTGTTCGGGAGGAGAAGAAGAGAGCAATGGACGAACTTGCGAGTTTGCTTGAGAAGGATTTAAAAAAAAGATTTTCTCGTGAAACAAGAAAATGATTTACGGTGAAAAGAAAAATAGGAGTTCGAGAAGAAGTCCGAACGATGAAAAATAGCAACGACGAGCTCGTAGTAAATCCAGATGATGAACTCAAAATGTGGAAAGAGTACTTTGAGACCCTTCTCAATGTTCAAACAGGTGCCACAGAACAAGGGAAAGAACAAGAGAGAAGAGCAGAAGGAGAAGGAGGCACAGGAGAGGAGAGAGAGGAAGCAGATTTAAGCGAAATGGAAGTTTGGAAAGCACTGGGAGAGATGAAGAATGGGCTTACTTTTTTTAATGTAGACAATAGGCATACTGGCTTGAGTGACCTTCCCACGAAGACAAACCTAGTGCCCGACAAATAATGTATTACAACTAATTTTTTTGGGACTGAAGGGAGGAAGATGACATGAAAGCAGGTCCGGGCGTTTAGGTACACCCACCCCTCTCTCCAGGTTAAATTTTGCACCCCAGTTTTTCATTTGCCCCCCCCCCCCTCCCCCCACCGAATAAAATGTCTGAAATCATCACTGGTCAAGTGGGGTTGTAGAATCACTCATGGTATAAGTATCTCTAGCCTAGCTAGTATATTATTACATCATGAGAATCACTTATGAGGAAAATACGTTTTCTTCCTTTTATGAGCAATAGTTGGGTCAATTTCGTGATTTATTTGTTTAGTCGTGTGGTATCACTTGATCTTGAATACCCTAATAGTGACAACGGTCATTTTGTAAGAGAATACAATTTTATACAACATGTAATTATCCTTGCAACATGTAATTATTGACGTGTCAAATTGTAACTTATATAGAGTTTGATTCAAGAATCCAAAAGAGTCCGCAAAGCAAAATCCAGAAGATGGACTTCGGGCTTTCTACTTCGAGATACAGAAACGATTATAATAAATATTACTAATACCTACACGTATACAGTACGTTTCCCAAAGAATTTGCAACAGCGAAAAATCTATTTTCCATTTAGAATTCCTATTTTCCACACTAATTTTGGCTAGTTTTCTGGCACTACCTCTTCCTCACCTCATAACAATAGAGGACCAAAGAAAATCCACATTTCTGAGGGATATACAACGTTTATTGGCTTTTATATTTTGGCATTTGCCCTTAGGCACTGAAAAGTCCTTTTAGAACGTAGTGTAGGTATATTAAAACCTTCCCTCCTCGTCAACATCCTTCATGCAGTATGCTGCGCTAATCACCTGCGTGTAATCAACAGATTTCTATTTTGTAACTTGACAAGTGTCACAGCACAGGTACATGTTGATTTTCAAGTGAAATAGATTTTCCTAAGAATATCTAAATTGAAGAAATTCGACAGAAAATATGTAGCCATGGTAACCAGCTTCTCTAAACCAAGGTAGTTATATTATCACTGCACTTAAAATCTGTAATCATGTTGCAGTGAAATCAAACCTAAAACAATAAGCTAGAAAATCACATAATGGTAAAACAGTTACCTCTCCACCAACATAATCTATCAGGAAACTGATGAACTAGGTGTAGAAATATTGTCAAAATATCAACATTTTATAAGAATTTTGAGTGTCAGTTTCAGAGAAAAGTGGCCCTCCCTTTTTAGTGATTACCGCTGTAATTTTAAAGCAATATCTTTAAAATTTCGTGTGCTCCTTGCCAATTCATCACGCTAACCGTGGATAGTACCTGTGTTTTTATTTATAAAGCCAATCGTTTTATAGGTGGTTATAAATTTGTGTCATAATAAGTGTGTCATCGGCTGCCCGTGAGTAATTTTTAACATTTATTTTAGCAAAATATATCGGCTTATTCAACATTCTGTCCCGTTCATATCATGTAGACATTTCTTACTGAACTCCGTAAAATATTTCATTCCAATCCATTCTGATTTGTAGTAACTACAGTAGTGGAGCTAATCCATGTTTGGCAAGGAAGAGAAACGATATGGTGCTTTAGCTCCACCAGGATCCCATGAGTATATTAACTGCCACAATATAGAAACTTCTGCAGTAAATAGCCACTGAAATGTCACATGATATGAACGCGTAAAATATTCAATTATTGTAGTGGGTTTACCTCACAAAGCTTTCAAAAAACTGCAAAAAGTGGCCAGGACGGCACTTCCAAAGTGTCATTTTCACAAATTATTTTCACAGAAAGTGGTGGCTTTATTACAATTCTTTTCATACCACTTGTGTGTGTGTGTCTCATCTACTATTACAATTTTTTTCATCACTATTCAGTAAGAATTGTAGAAAGTAGAAGCAAAATAGTGTACCCTATTTCTGGGAGAAAAATTGTCGGTAATTTTCAAAATGGTGGACAAGGGCAGAATCCTCTTAAACGTTTATCTGAAGGAATTTGATCAATTTCCTACAAACCCAGGAATGTTTTGAAAGCTCATCAAATTGCTTCCAGATTACATCCCATCTCATTTTCACCAATTACAGACTTGTATCATTCTTCATCTCTTCGCCCTTCAATTGTAACTATAACGCGTTCCAATTAAATCTATATTTTCGATTTATTATTTTTCGTTTATTTTTATAAAGTGGTATTTGTTATTTTTACATTTTAATTAAATATGTAGGTAAATAAACATTTAACATTTCGTTTGCTTCTAGCAAATGTTTGGTCTGTCTCCAGGCCTTTATGTTAGTGACTGAAATATATTGATTTCGAGAACGATCTGCTTTAACCTTGAGTTTTCCAAAAAAGTTATTGTTGTGGGAATTCGCATTGCTAGAGGTTTGGTGCATTATTCTAGTTTTACATAATGAACACGAGAATTTACAAGCAAAAGCGTATTAAAGTTAAAACCATCTAAGTGTTCACAAAATCAATTGTTACGCCGACACCGTGGTTGACAATGACTGATTGCTGGCATCCAGGTGGGAGGTGCCATTGTTGCGTGACGTCACACAGAAAGATAAATTCAAACAAACGGTTTATCATTACTGTGTCTCGGTAGGAGTCAATGAATAATTTAAAAGTCAACTAAAAGGGGGAGATATTGTTTCGCATTAACTTAGGTCTGGCTGGAATAAGATTGCTTTATGGTAATGGGAGATACGCAATGGATGGGGGTCACTGTCAATGTGCTAATGAAGGTGGCGGGAAGAGAATGGGGTTTCTGCGCGGGGCGACTTTTTTGAGGGAGGGGGATAATGACACTTGAATTGTATATACTATTGTTGGCGTGAAATGTTTGTGTCACAAAAAAGTGGCGTTTTATAAATGTATTGTTGACAAATGATTGTTTTGACTTTTTTCTCAGGCTGTAGACTTGCTTATAAACCCGGGTTCATTTCAGTGACCGAAATCGTTGTTCCCCCCCGGTCAAGAGGCAAATGCTGGGAGGGTTGCTGATAAACAACCCTCCAACCTTCTCAGTTCATCCTTCTATCATTCATTGTGATATTCGTCTCTTACACTAACTGATCTCTTGTCTCATATCGTTTCTTGTCTGTGAGCGAATAATAATAGCACATCATCTTTCAAATCGTGTTAACATAACATCATAACACCGCGTACTACAAGTGAACGAGGAAATAGAATGTTTGATTGGAACGAAACTGGCGCCTCCACTACTGACCGTGAGCTTGATACGAAGCAAGCAGAGCGCTCTATTGGCGTTCCAGAACACTGTCAGTTACTGCTTTGGTGTTGGTCAAGATCAGTCAAGATCTCGTGTCGGTAGAACCTTTCAGAACTCGCTCATGGAATAAACTGTGCAACGCGTTGATAAGCGAGCACCGGCAATGAGTCAAGGGATACACTCGCATCGTTCACTTATCTCATAATATACAAATTACACATGTTTTCATTAATTTTCGCATATAAATTGAAACATTTTCTATTGTCGTAGACTTTTGACCAAGATCTTTGCCCAATTATTATCTACAGGCGACACGATTCAAACAACCCATAACATTTCAAATTAACGATATAAAATAAATCTCGATTATTTTCTGTTTCAGACAGTAATCTTGACACATTGTTGCTGAGCACTGAGCATCTGCGCAGCTTGGATCTCTCTGATAACGACATTTGTGACCTGACGGCCATCTTGAAAACACTCGCCATCTTGCCTCAGCTGAGCGCGTTGAGCTTGCAAGGCAATCCTTGTGCGGTGAGTCAGAAACACATCGGAAAATAAATTACAACCGGGCTCATAGTTTGTTAAGATTTGAAACTGTAAACACTGCTCATGTGCCTAAAATATGGACAATATTTTCGATTTTATCTCTATGATTTCTAAATTTTTACAGAAATATAATTTATAAACCCTCTTATTGTTTATAGGCACTTTTAGTATAAAATATTATTTTTAGAATAATGTAGATAGATATTATGGTTTATGGAGCTCAACAGCGAGGTTATCATCGCCAGTCAAGTAAAAAAAAAATGTATAAACAGAAACAATGATAATTGAAATTGAAATTGGAAATAAGATGTACAATTTGATAATTTTTATTTATGTTCCAAATCTCAAATCAAACAAATCTCAGATCTCAGACAAGTAAAACCAATCAGGGTTGAAAAAATCGTGCTTTATGAAATATCTATTATTTTCATCCCCTATGTCATTAAACATGAATTGCACTTTATGAAGTGCACTGTGCACTTTATGCACTGTGTGTGAATACGAAGTATATTGTCATGATTATAAGAAGAGCGTTTGATTTCAGACTTGCTTGTGCTACCGCGAGGCTGTCCTCGACGTCTTCCCCCGCCTCCTCTTCCTCGACAACTGCGAGGTCTGGCCACTGGACGTCCCGACGCCGACGCTCGAGCAGCCCATGGAGGACCTCGCCAAGCAGGGCGTCCTGCAAGTCACCTGTCTCCGCGTCATGGGGCTGCCGCAACCTCCTGCGAGGAAGGTCAACAAGAAGAAACTGATTCAGACATTCCAGGTGGAGGTGGAGCTGCCTCTCCTAGACGTCGAGCTGAGAGGAGGCGAGGTTCCCGACGAGGAAGTCGAGGAGGACGTCGTTGAGGAAAGCAAGGGCAAAGAGAAGGGGAAGAAGGATAAGTCGAAGAAAGGTAAATCAGATACGAAAAGCAAAGGTGGCGAGAAGAAGAATAAGAAAGAAGAAGGGAAATCGAAGAAAGGAGGGTCAAAGGGAGGAAAGAGTGGTAAGAGTCGACCTCAGAGGAATCCGTTAGACCTTCTCTCCGGTGTCGACGTCGATAAAACACATCGCGGACACAAATCCAGTTGGTTCGTCAGTTCTCGTCAGCCGTGGTCGAAGATGATTGAGTTCCCCGTCATCGAGATCTCCGCCCCTGACGACGACCTCACTCTCTTGCGCGACACTCTTCGCTCAACGGCGTCCCTCCGGCTTGTCCTCTTGAAGACACTGCCGCCGGGAAAGCCCAAGAAACCCAAGAAACCGAAGAAGCTGAAGAAGGGGCAGACTGCTCCTCCGCCTCCGCCGCCGCCTCCACCCCCCGAGGAGACTGTCGTCAGCAGGACGACGTTGGCGAAGTTCGACATGGAGCTACAGAGCGTCGCGTGGTGTGATCGGTCGCAGGATTATGCATGGAGCATGGACGAGGAGTGGAATAGACCCAAGATAGCCGTGCCGTCGCCCGTTGGGCAAAACTTATGGGTATGGGTGGATATTGGAATTTGGAACCCAGACAATTAATAATAGTAAAGTCGAACTGGAAATGTTTTAATTATTCTTTTTGTCTTATAGGGGTTGTCGTATGAAAATGCTAAGGGCAAGAAGAATAAAGCAGATAAAGCAGGTAAATGTTAAGTTTGTATTCACTTTTTGTTTCTTCGATCTTTATAAAGCCATTGCAGTTTCTTATAAGATAAACCTTAGTTGACTTGATATGTCTACAAAATATGTAGGTACGAATAAACATGGATATTTCGCAAACATAATATTCTCTTTCAAATAGGATAATCAAAGAAAAATGAATCAATGGAGATTCGATTCAGAATTGAAATGTCCAAATATAATTAATTCTCAATTCCTATTCAAGTTCGTTCCTATTCAAGTTATTTAAGTTGTAATAATTTTCCAGACAAAGGCAAGGAGAAGGCGGGGAAGAATAAGAAGAATAAGGACTCGACGTCAACGACGCTTCACTTTCCCTCTGAGTTGACTTTGCATGTGAGCGTCGGCCTGAAGAGAGTTCAGATTCCAGTCAACGATCTCTCTCCTCTTCCCGT
This sequence comes from Leuctra nigra, assembly GCA_934045905.1. Classification (NCBI taxonomy): domain Eukaryota; kingdom Metazoa; phylum Arthropoda; class Insecta; order Plecoptera; family Leuctridae; genus Leuctra; species Leuctra nigra. The sequence goes on from OW203761.1 coordinate 39,556,215, forward strand.
CCCTCCTGTCGCTCCTGAACCGACTCCTGTTACTCCTCTAACAAATCCTGCCGCTCCTTCCCCTGCATCGATTCGTCGCACCTATCCCACTGAATGTATTCATGTTGCTCCTGCCATTCCCGTCCCTGACACATCTGTATCCACATCAACAGCTGAAGAACCCATTGCTCTTGAATCCAGGCATTCTGAAAACTCATTACTTCTGGAAACTCCTGGACCTTTAATTTCTCCTGCGAAACTTTTGACTTCTGCACCTCCTGCAATTCTAGCTGCTCTTAAATCTATTAACATCCCTGCACCTCCTTCAACTGAGTCAATCCCTACACCTCCTAAATCTCCTCATATGCCCGCAATGCATAAAATCCTTGCAAACCCTGCAATTTTGCTTCCTCCTGGGAAGGCACAAATTGTGATTCCTGCAACTCGTGTAACTCCTGCAGTTCTTGTTTGTCCTGCAACTCCTACACCTCCTGGCACTCCTGCTGATTCCCTCACAACTGCTGTCACTCCTTCCATTACAGCTACTGACACTCCTCTACCTCCTATCACTTCTTCAACATCTCCTATTGATTCCACTCCCGCAACTCTTACATCTATGCCAACTCCAACCAACAATGACTCTCCTGCCACCCTCACAGCTATCACAACTTCTGCCACTCCTGCCACTCTTCTAACTTCAATTACTCCAGCCACAGTTACAGCTATCCCAACTTCTGCCACTCCAGCCACTTCCATAACTCCCGCCAACGACACAAATGCGGTATCCCCAGCTCCTGACATAACGATGGACGTCCCCACGTCTGATAGTAAATCTATAAAACGTGAAAGTTTAATTGAGGAAACTCTTACACTCCCAACCCCTCCTCCTCCTCCTCTGCTATCACCAGCAAAAATATTAACTTCGGCACCTCCAGCAATTCTAGCGGCTCTAAAAACTCTGAAAATCCCTGCACCTCCTCCAACTGAGTCAATCCCTACTCCTCCTAAATCTCCTCACATGCCCGCCATACGTAAATTGCTCGCAAAACCTGCCATCTTGATTCCTCCTGGTAATACACGAATTGTGATTCCTGCAACGCGTGTAACTCCTGCAATTCTTGTATGTCCTGCCACTCCTTCGCTTCCTGGCACTCCTGCTGATTCCCTCACGACTGCTGTTGCTCCTGCAATCACTGTCTGTCCCACAACACCTGGAAATGTCAAGTAATTTTGAAAGCGAGTCACGAAGATGAGTCGACGCTGATTGCCACGCGAGGCCCTGAATGTCATGCGTGACACAATTCAATGCCAGACAGTTCAGTCTCTTTTCCTTGCGGGGATTCCTTATCAACAATTATATACTGTTATTAACTTAAGCCCGTCTCATTCTTATTTATTAGCCACACAGATTCCTAATTAACAGACAAGACGTATGTGTTTACTCGATTCTGTTGAAATATTTGCATAACTGATGTAATTCAGTGGTGGAACTACTCGGGATTGGGAGGGGGGGGGGGGGGCTGGATCTCCCCAAGATGGTCCTCCCAATGTACGAGGATTAGAATTTTGGGAGTGGATCTTTCTAGTAAATTAAGTTTGATTCTCTAAGCTTCAATGTTACAAATTCAACAGTAGATGAGAAATATTTGTAACAAATGTGCTGTTATCATGGATTTGGACATCTTTTCACTTTGATGTAAATCTCCATCTTTCAGAAAGGAAAATTAATATGAAAAGTGATAGAAAACGAAAAGGAAATTTGAACGGTGATGCTATTTTTTCATACGAGCCTCGTTTTGATATTTCTGCATGGAGCTGATACAATTGGAAGATACGCCACTGAAGTAACTGCATCTCTGTTTGCCCCCACAATCACATTAGTAAATAAGGAACATGTTTGGAACGTGCAAGCGAAAAGTAACTACAGAATATATCGATTTCGGAAATTGTTTTTTTCAGGGCGTGTATTTCCAAAGTTTAGTTATGCCGGATCAACTCAGGCAATACCCGGTCTAATTCTATTTCAATTGCTTGAATTAGGTATCTAAATTATTATTAGATTGTATGTAATATTAGTTTATGTTTTATAATGGATTTGAAGTAATTGCTTATCTTGTGTGATACACTTTTTGTAAGATGAGTACAAATAAAAAATATATAAATGTTCGTGTACGTGTTACTGTCAACGTGTCCTTCCTGTTAATATGTCATTCAGTAATTATATTATTAACTTGACCAGAGAAACATAACCTCCAAACTGTGATTACAAATACAAAGTGGACGCAATTGTGTGCGCACATTCGTCATGGTAAAGCAAGCGTGATGCTTTACACAAGTGTGCGTCGTATTGTTACGATTACGAAGACACCTCAATGTATACTGTTTGAAACTTTATCGCTTTTCTGATTTCATGATCTTTGGCTTCTCTAGACTGTTTTTTTCTGGTATGGTTGATCAAACTGATTATTATTTTGTTTCAATATTACCATTTTAAATCTCTATAACTTCCGATAGAAAATAAAGCATGTTCGAGACATATGAAAGGTCACAAGTCTAGTTTTGCGAAGATCATGTGACTGGTTGAAAATTAAAAATGGAAACGTTTGGCCGATCAACTTTAAATTTTGCATGTTTATTGGGACCACCGACATTTTAGGTGTTTTTGTCAATTTTCAGATAAATCTGTCAAGAACCTTAAGAGGTATTCATATTTTACGTACATGTTATGCTTGCTTTGAAATAGTTATCAATTTTATTCAAATACATTTCAAAAACTCCTCCTTTGAAGTATCATTTTAGTTCTTTCCAAGGTCTATAGAGCAGAGACTTGCAAACACATCACGAAGGCCTTAGTCTTTAATGTGCCCAACCCAAAATTTGGTCCCCCCTGATGAGTCTGTAATCAACACTTGTATTTATTGTTGATACGATGACAGATCTTCTTTATGAAGTGGAATATCAGTTCACTGGAATCTACAGGGCTCTCCCAGCTTGTGGCAGATATAATCGAAGCATCAAAATCAAAATGAACGGGACAAAAAGAGTCGTTGATCTGAGACTTTAACATAAAAATATATGCTTGAACCATGCTTGAACGATCGCTTGAAATTGAGACTTTCATTTTGACAACTGCACATTTTTACCAAAGATTGTGTATTGTGTTTCTATGGGGAACAGTGGGGAAAACGATCCTAAAAACTTTATCATTGGACATCTTTGATTTGAAGGTACTGCAAGTTTGTATTATTGCAGTTTTGCCTGTGCAGTCATAAGTGCATTAAAGACATCTTACCCGAGGATCGAGCCTAGAAATAAGACGATCTCCGAATCGCGAATGCATTTGATCTTGACCGGAATGTTAGCGAACTAGCAGCCATCGTCTAGTAGTTTGTCTAAGGTTACATTTGTCTAAGGTTACACCTCTATGAAGTTGGGTCGAACTCGGTCAAGAACTTAATGCTATTGACATTTAACCTTAGTTTGATATATTCTGTATGGGTGAAGTTAAAGAAACTTGATCTCTTTGAAATAATAGGCAAATTATCGCATTATTACCGAAGAAATTAATAACTCATTGAGCTTCTGTCTTTCTCTGCGTGTGTGTTTTTGCCTGCACTTTCCAGGTCACACCGTTCGTGCAGTCGATCTGAAATTTAGCACACACACTAATGTCATATCAGCGGTCAAGTATGTAGGTTTTTAGCAAAATCCTCCGAATGGTTGAAATTTAATAACTGTGAAATTTAACATGGTCATTGGGACTAACATTTTTTCAGATTTTACACATTAACCAAATCCGCAAGAAACCTAAATACGCCTGAATGTTATGGAATTTCGGTTCTAGGTGTTGCAAGTATCAGTGCTCGCTTATCAACGAGATACACATAGATTTTTCCTGTTTATAACAATTTACGTTGTAGAATTTCAATTTCAATTGTACGTTTTGTAGAAAATACGGGTGTATTACTACATTAAGACAAATCAAATAGACAAATTAAATAATGCTACTTATTACTCGTACTAATTTAAATGATTATAAATGTTTATTATATTTGTTTCCATAAAAAGCGTCATAGTAGGACTTAAATTAATTATATTCTAGAAGAGAAGACACTAAAGTAATGCAACAGTAGCCATGTATGCATCAAATGATATCAGTCCTAGCTAAACTGCCAAATTATATTATTAGTAGCAGCCTTGAATGATGCGTTTAGCGTGATTGTGATTGAAGCGAGAACATGGTGCTGAATGATGTTCCACTACTCTTCAGGCGGCATTATGAAGTCGTCAGTCACAGGCAATAGACGCGTGACACTTGAGTGAGGCGGCAGGACAGATCTCACATGGACCAGCTACGTCGAGACAACGTCGCCAAGGTAGATATTTCAGTTGTAATCATTGTCTTCGTTCGATGTTTAGGACAGTAGCTTTTCATGTGTTTGAAAAGATCGAATGAATATTTTTTAAATTTACTACGTTTTTTTCAATTTTCCTAGTGGTTTTTACTTATTTATAGAATATTCATAGAATATGAACGAGTTCAATTCACAATCGATATTATCAAACCGCCATTTTAAATCTTCATAATATTAAGAAACTATTAAACTTGCTAGGTAAGACTGCCAAAAAAGTGCAACTTTGGAAGCCACAATAAAAACAGGATATTTACAAAATTTTGTCTAAACTTCGGAGATAATTCATAATGGTTTATAATACCCCTTCCTTGGGTTATACCCATTACTACAGCATTACTACTGGAAAGCATTACTTCCAGCATTTTCATTAAAAATTGGGGGGGGGGGCGAAAATATTAATTATCGAACTTTTCAGTGATGTACTAACACTTAAACCATTGAATAACAATGACTTCTTTAGCAGTAATTAGAATAGGAATAGGAATAAATTTATTAATTATTGACAAGTTAGAGAAACATACAATAACATATTTAAAGCATGCTTCTTTGTTATTCTAAATTGGAAATAGATAATTACCTACCTATACTTTTGTATAATTTCCATATTACAAAGTGTCAACTCTGGGAGCCTTAACACGTATGTGTTATGCATTATATTGTTTTGAAAATAACAACTGAGGTGATCTGAACTAAGGTATGTGTCTAATCTTCATGACAAAACGAGCTATGACTGTGAACATTGTGGCATCATTGTCAAGGGCGAACCACATCACGTCATGTTAATATCAGTCCAAATATCTCAACGAAAATATTGAGAGAATGATATAGTACCATCTCACCCCTTGAAGTACACTCACTCGGCAAAACATAAAACGGTGTGTGAATATTGCATGTTCTTTGACGATCGATCCTTGTTATCAGTGAAATGAGGGCTCATCTACTTGAGTTGATGACGAATTAGCCTTGATTACTTCTGAAGGTGCGATCATTTTCAAACGATGATTGCTTCAAATACCGTTTTATCTTTTATTGAGTGTATATAGTGAAGTGTTGGTTGTACTCTATTAATCACTGGAAATAATATTCCATAGCATATCTTTTGAAATATTTCGATATTTCGACAATTACGAAAAATTTGTAAATAATTAACATAGCTAATTTTTTAGTCTCAAAAACAAAACAAAAACAATTATAAACAAAAACGTTTAACTACAATATTTGTACCCCACATTTTTGCAGCTTTGAGTAGCTATGTTAATAATTTTTCACGTTATTCATTATTCGAATTTATTTGAGGTTCAAAACCTAGGATGTAGTTATTAACAACACACTTACCTTGTGTAGGTATAGGTTGTTTCTTTATGTGGCCGTATTGAAATTCAATGAATTTCCATTATTTATTTTCCATTTTTCCTCGTTTTTTCGGGTTTAAATAAAAAATAGGAAGAATTATGATGATATGATACGTAAAATCACAAACTGAAATAAGTAATTTTACAGAGGAATTCCAATCGAATGAGAGTACAGTTTCCTCCACATGAAATCTGATCGCGTTCATAGTGCTTCGTGTACATTGGACTCTCGATATTTATAGAGACAGAATTATTACAAGTGATTTAACGGAACTGCAGGAAGGTTAATGTGACATGAATTGTACAGACCACGGATATCAGCTGCTAAACAGGTTACTCGAGTAAATACTCTGGTCTCTACCCGGCAAAAGTTTTCACGAAATAGTTTACCGTGATTGTTCACTAGATAAAGATGGTAGAACGATGTGTATAGAACAAATGTGTAGTGAATACTGTGATGGATTTCAATCAAATTCAAAATGTTTGTATATATTGCACAATTGTTTTACTTCTCTGTGACTGTCATTACCGCGATCGTTGAACTATTGTCGACAGAATATCGACAAATCTTTATAGCAGATAAGTACTCGCGATCGGCTGTGACGCGAATACCTCATTCTCCCCGAGGAGGTTTTAAAACTAAGAATAGTCGACGAAAGTTACACGATCACTTTGATTAACTTAATTAAAATTATTTCAATTTACTAAAGAGATAAGCTATCAGTTAGAGAGACAGCAAGCGAACGGTTATATAATACAACAATGAACCAGGAAAGTTAGCCAATTAGTACTGAATCTATCTTTGAAGGTCAATGTTGACATAAAGTATTAATTGAAGTGCATGGTTTTTCATAATAAAACATTTATTTATACGAATGTAATTATTACATGTGTACACTATGTTATTTATACCTATGTTTATGTTGTAATCAGAATGGCATCGTGAACGGCGCCTTCGTCAAGAGTCCGGAGTATCAGCTGGACATCGAGCCTATCAAGGACAATGGCGTCCACGCGAAACAGAATGAGGAGCCAAAAGAGAAGCGCGGGGCTTGGGCGTCCAAGACGGAGTTCATCCTCTCCTGCATGGGATACGCCATCGGCATCGGCAACGTCTGGAGGTTCCCCTATCTCTGTTACCGCAACGGTGGAGGTACGACAGCATAGTAGTAGACTGGAGGTTTAACGGTGGAGCTACGACAACATAGTAATAGACTGGAGGTTGAACGGTGGAGGTACGACAAGATGGTAGTAGACTGGAGGTTCCCCTATCTCTGTTACCGCAACGGTGGAGGTACGACAACATAGCATTAGTAGACTGGAGGTTCCCCTATCTCTGTTACCGCAACGGTGGAGGTACGACAACATAGCATTAGTGGACTGAAGGTTCCCCTATCTCTGTTACCGCAACCGAGGAGGTACGACAACAAAGCATTAGTAGACTGGAGGTCCCCCTATCTCTGTTACCGCAACGGTGGAGGTACGACAACATAGCATTAGTAGACTGGAGGTTCCCCTATCTCTGTTACCGCAACGGTGGAGGTACGACAACATAGCATTAGTAGACTGGAGGTTCCCCTATCTCTGTTACCGCAACGGTGGAGGTACGACAAGATGGTAGTCGACTGGAGGTTCCCCTATCTCTGTTACCGCAACGGTGGAGGTACGACAACATAGCATTAGTAGACTGGAGGTTCCCCTATCTCTGTTACCGCAACGGTGGAGGTACGACAACATAGCATTAGTAGACTGAAGGTTCCCCTATCTCTGTTACCGCAACCGAGGAGGTACGACAACAAAGCATTAGTAGACTGGAGGTCCCCCTATCTCTGTTACCGCAACGGTGGAGGTACGACAACATAGCATTAGTAGACTGGAGGTTCCCCTATCTCTGTTACCGCAACGGTGGAGGTACGACAACATAGCATTAGTAGACTGGAGGTTCCCCTATCTCTGTTACCGCAACGGTGGAGGTACGACAAGATGGTAGTAGACTGGAGGTTCCCCTATCTCTGTTACCGCAACGGTGGAGGTACGACAACATAGCATTAGTAGACTGGAGGTTCCCCTATCTCTGTTACCGCAACGGTGGAGGTACGACAACATAGCATTAGTAGACTGGAGGTTCCCCTATCTCTGCTACCGCAACGGTGGAGGTACGACAACATAGCATTAGTAGACTGGAGGTTCCCCTATCTCTGTTACCGCAACGGAGAAGGTACGACAACATAGCATTAGTAGACTGGAGGTTCCCCTATCTCTGTTACCGCAACGGTGGAGGTACGACAACATAGCATTAGTAGACTGGAGGTTCCCCTATCTCTGTTACCGCAACGGTGGAGGTACGACAACATAGCATTAATAGACTGGAGGTTCCCCTATCTCTGTTACCGCAACGGAGAAGGTACGACAACATAGCATTAGTAGACTGGAGGTTCCCCTATCTCTGTTACCGCAACGGAGAAGGTACGACAACATAGCATTAGTAGACTGGAGGTTCCCCTATCTCTGTTACCGCAACGGTGGAGGTACGACAAGATGGTAGTAGACTGGAGGTTCCCCTATCTCTGTTACCGCAACGGTGGAGGTACGACAACATAGCATTAGTAGACTGGAGGTTCCCCTATCTCTGTTACCGCAACGGTGGAGGTACGACAACATAGCATTAGTAGACTGGAGGTTCCCCTATCTCTGCTACCGCAACGGTGGAGGTACGACAACATAGCATTAGTAGACTGGAGGTTCCCCTATCTCTGTTACCGCAACGGAGAAGGTACGACAACATAGCATTAGTAGACTGGAGGTTCCCCTATCTCTGTTACCGCAACGGTGGAGGTACGACAACATAGCATTAGTAGACTGGAGGTTCCCCTATCTCTGCTACCGCAACGGTGGAGGTACGACAACATAGCATTAGTAGACTGGAGGTTCCCCTATCTCTGTTACCGCAACGGTGGAGGTACGACAACATAGCATTAGTAGACTGGAGGTTCCCCTATCTCTGTTACCGCAACGGTGGAGATACGACAACATAGCATTAGTAGACTGGAGGTTCCCCTATCTCTGTTACCGCAACGGTGGAGGTACGACAACATAGCATTAGTAGACTGGAGGTTCCCCTATCTCTGCTACCGCAACGGTGGAGGTACGACAACATAGCATTAGTAGACTGGAGGTTCCCCTATCTCTGTTACCGCAACGGTGGAGGTACGACAACAGAGCATTAGTAGACTGGAGGTTCCCCTATCTCTGTTACCGCAACGGTGGAGATACGACAACATAGCATTAGTAGACTGGAGGTTCCCCTATCTCTGTTACCGCAACGGTGGAGATACGACAACATAGCATTAGTAGACTGGAGGTTCCCCTATCTCTGCTACCGCAACGGTGGAGGTACGACAACATAGCATTAGTAGACTGGAGGTTCCCCTATCTCTGTTACCGCAACGGTGGAGATACGACAACATAGCATTAGTAGACTGGAGGTTCCCCTATCTCTGTTACCGCAACGGTGGAGGTACGACAACATAGCATTAGTAGACTGGAGGTTCCCCTATCTCTGTTACCGCAACGGTGGAGATACGACAACATAGCATTAGTAGACTGGAGGTTCCCCTATCTCTGTTACCGCAACGGTGGAGGTACGACAACATAGCATTAGTGGACTGAAGGTTCCCCTATCTCTGTTACCGCAACCGAGGAGGTACGACAACAAAGCATTAGTAGACTGGAGGTCCCCCGGTCTCTGTTACCGCAACGGTGGAGGTACGACAACATAGCATTAGTAGACTGGAGGTTCCCCTATCTCTGTTACCGCAACGGTGGAGGTACGACAACATAGCATTAGTAGACTGGAGGTTCCCCTATCTCTGTTACCGCAACGGTGGAGGTACGACAAGATGGTAGTCGACTGGAGGTTCCCCTATCTCTGTTACCGCAACGGTGGAGGTACGACAACATAGCATTAGTAGACTGGAGGTTCCCCTATCTCTGTTACCGCAACGGTGGAGGTACGACAACATAGCATTAGTAGACTGAAGGTTCCCCTATCTCTGTTACCGCAACCGAGGAGGTACGACAACAAAGCATTAGTAGACTGGAGGTCCCCCTATCTCTGTTACCGCAACGGTGGAGGTACGACAACATAGCATTAGTAGACTGGAGGTTCCCCTATCTCTGTTACCGCAACGGTGGAGGTACGACAACATAGCATTAGTAGACTGGAGGTTCCCCTATCTCTGTTACCGCAACGGTGGAGGTACGACAAGATGGTAGTAGACTGGAGGTTCCCCTATCTCTGTTACCGCAACGGTGGAGGTACGACAACATAGCATTAGTAGACTGGAGGTTCCCCTATCTCTGTTACCGCAACGGTGGAGGTACGACAACATAGCATTAGTAGACTGGAGGTTCCCCTATCTCTGCTACCGCAACGGTGGAGGTACGACAACATAGCATTAGTAGACTGGAGGTTCCCCTATCTCTGTTACCGCAACGGAGAAGGTACGACAACATAGCATTAGTAGACTGGAGGTTCCCCTATCTCTGTTACCGCAACGGTGGAGGTACGACAACATAGCATTAGTAGACTGGAGGTTCCCCTATCTCTGTTACCGCAACGGTGGAGGTACGACAACATAGCATTAATAGACTGGAGGTTCCCCTATCTCTGTTACCGCAACGGAGAAGGTACGACAACATAGCATTAGTAGACTGGAGGTTCCCCTATCTCTGTTACCGCAACGGAGAAGGTACGACAACATAGCATTAGTAGACTGGAGGTTCCCCTATCTCTGTTACCGCAACGGTGGAGGTACGACAAGATGGTAGTAGACTGGAGGTTCCCCTATCTCTGTTACCGCAACGGTGGAGGTACGACAACATAGCATTAGTAGACTGGAGGTTCCCCTATCTCTGTTACCGCAACGGTGGAGGTACGACAACATAGCATTAGTAGACTGGAGGTTCCCCTATCTCTGCTACCGCAACGGTGGAGGTACGACAACATAGCATTAGTAGACTGGAGGTTCCCCTATCTCTGTTACCGCAACGGAGAAGGTACGACAACATAGCATTAGTAGACTGGAGGTTCCCCTATCTCTGTTACCGCAACGGTGGAGGTACGACAACATAGCATTAGTAGACTGGAGGTTCCCCTATCTCTGCTACCGCAACGGTGGAGGTACGACAACATAGCATTAGTAGACTGGAGGTTCCCCTATCTCTGTTACCGTAACGGTGGAGGTACGACAACATAGCATTAGTAGACTGGAGGTTCCCCTATCTCTGTTACCGCAACGGTGGAGATACGACAACATAGCATTAGTAGACTGGAGGTTCCCCTATCTCTGTTACCGCAACGGTGGAGGTACGACAACATAGCATTAGTAGACTGGAGGTTCCCCTATCTCTGCTACCGCAACGGTGGAGGTACGACAACATAGCATTAGTAGACTGGAGGTTCCCCTATCTCTGTTACCGCAACGGTGGAGGTACGACAACAGTGCATTAGTAGACTGGAGGTTCCCCTATCTCTGTTACCGCAACGGTGGAGATACGACAACATAGCATTAGTAGACTGGAGGTTCCCCTATCTCTGTTACCGCAACGGTGGAGATACGACAACATAGCATTAGTAGACTGGAGGTTCCCCTATCTCTGCTACCGCAACGGTGGAGGTACGACAACATAGCATTAGTAGACTGGAGGTTCCCCTATCTCTGTTACCGCAACGGTGGAGATACGACAACATAGCATTAGTAGACTGGAGGTTCCCCTATCTCTGTTACCGCAACGGTGGAGGTACGACAACATAGCATTAGTAGACTGGAGGTTCCCCTATCTCTGTTACCGCAACGGTGGAGATACGACAACATAGCATTAGTAGACTGGAGGTTCCCCTATCTCTGCTACCGCAACGGTGGAGGTACGACAACATAGCATTAGTAGACTGGAGGTTCCCCTATCTCTGCTACCGCAACGGTGGAGGTACGACAACATAGCATTAGTAGACTGGAGGTTCCCCTATCTCTGTTACCGCAACGGTGGAGGTACGACAAGATGGTAGTCGACTGGAGGTTCCCCTATCTCTGTTACCGCAACGGTGGAGGTACGACAACATAGCATTAGTAGACTGGAGGTTCCCCTATCTCTGTTACCGCAACGGTGGAGGTACGACAACATAGCATTAGTAGACTGGAGGTTCCCCTATCTCTGTTACCGCAACGGTGGAGGTACGACAACATAGCATTAGTAGACTGGAGGTTCCCCTATCTCTGTTACCGCAACGGTGGAGGTACGACAAGATGGTAGTCGACTGGAGGTTCCCCTATCTCTGTTACCGCAACGGTGGAGGTACGACAACATAGCATTAGTAGACTGGAGGTTCCCCTATCTCTGTTACCGCAACGGTGGAGGTACGACAACATAGCATTAGTAGACTGAAGGTTCCCCTATCTCTGTTACCGCAACCGAGGAGGTACGACAACAAAGCATTAGTAGACTGGAGGTCCCCCTATCTCTGTTACCGCAACGGTGGAGGTACGACAACATAGCATTAGTAGACTGGAGGTTCCCCTATCTCTGTTACCGCAACGGTGGAGGTACGACAACATAGCATTAGTAGACTGGAGGTTCCCCTATCTCTGTTACCGCAACGGTGGAGGTACGACAAGATGGTAGTAGACTGGAGGTTCCCCTATCTCTGTTACCGCAACGGTGGAGGTACGACAACATAGCATTAGTAGACTGGAGGTTCCCCTATCTCTGTTACCGCAACGGTGGAGGTACGACAACATAGCATTAGTAGACTGGAGGTTCCCCTATCTCTGCTACCGCAACGGTGGAGGTACGACAACATAGCATTAGTAGACTGGAGGTTCCCCTATCTCTGTTACCGCAACGGAGAAGGTACGACAACATAGCATTAGTAGACTGGAGGTTCCCCTATCTCTGTTACCGCAACGGTGGAGGTACGACAACATAGCATTAGTAGACTGGAGGTTCCCCTATCTCTGTTACCGCAACGGTGGAGGTACGACAACATAGCATTAATAGACTGGAGGTTCCCCTATCTCTGTTACCGCAACGGAGAAGGTACGACAACATAGCATTAGTAGACTGGAGGTTCCCCTATCTCTGTTACCGCAACGGAGAAGGTACGACAACATAGCATTAGTAGACTGGAGGTTCCCCTATCTCTGTTACCGCAACGGTGGAGGTACGACAAGATGGTAGTAGACTGGAGGTTCCCCTATCTCTGTTACCGCAACGGTGGAGGTACGACAACATAGCATTAGTAGACTGGAGGTTCCCCTATCTCTGTTACCGCAACGGTGGAGGTACGACAACATAGCATTAGTAGACTGGAGGTTCCCCTATCTCTGCTACCGCAACGGTGGAGGTACGACAACATAGCATTAGTAGACTGGAGGTTCCCCTATCTCTGTTACCGCAACGGAGAAGGTACGACAACATAGCATTAGTAGACTGGAGGTTCCCCTATCTCTGTTACCGCAACGGTGGAGGTACGACAACATAGCATTAGTAGACTGGAGGTTCCCCTATCTCTGCTACCGCAACGGTGGAGGTACGACAACATAGCATTAGTAGACTGGAGGTTCCCCAATCTCTGTTACCGCAACGGTGGAGGTACGACAACATAGCATTAGTAGACTGGAGGTTCCCCTATCTCTGTTACCGCAACGGTGGAGATACGACAACATAGCATTAGTAGACTGGAGGTTCCCCTTTCTCTGTTACCGCAACGGTGGAGGTACGACAACATAGCATTAGTAGACTGGAGGTTCCCCTATCTCTGCTACCGCAACGGTGGAGGTACGACAACATAGCATTAGTAGACTGGAGGTTCCCCTATCTCTGTTACCGCAACGGTGGAGGTACGACAACAGAGCATTAGTAGACTGGAGGTTCCCCTATCTCTGTTACCGCAACGGTGGAGATACGACAACATAGCATTAGTAGACTGGAGGTTCCCCTATCTCTGTTACCGCAACGGTGGAGATACGACAACATAGCATTAGTAGACTGGAGGTTCCCCTATCTCTGCTACCGCAACGGTGGAGGTACGACAACATAGCATTAGTAGACTGGAGGTTCCCCTATCTCTGTTACCGCAACGGTGGAGATACGACAACATAGCATTAGTAGACTGGAGGTTCCCCTATCTCTGTTACCGCAACGGTGGAGGTACGACAACATAGCATTAGTAGACTGGAGGTTCCCCTATCTCTGTTACCGCAACGGTGGAGATACGACAACATAGCATTAGTAGACTGGAGGTTCCCCTATCTCTGCTACCGCAACGGTGGAGGTACGACAACATAGCATTAGTAGACTGGAGGTTCCCCTATCTCTGCTACCGCAACGGTGGAGGTACGACAACATAGCATTAGTAGACTGGAGGTTCCCCTATCTCTGTTACCGCAACGGTGGAGGTACGACAAGATGGTAGTCGACTGGAGGTTCCCCTATCTCTGTTACCGCAACGGTGGAGGTACGACAACTTAGCATTAGTAGACTGGAGGTTCCCCTATCTCTGTTACCGCAACGGTGGAGGTACGACAACATAGCATTAGTAGACTGGAGGTTCCCCTATCTCTGTTACCGCAACGGTGGAGGTACGACAACATAGCATTAGTAGACTGGAGGTTCCCCTATCTCTGCTACCGCAACGGTGGAGGTACGACAAGATGGTAGTCGACTGGAGGTTCCCCTATCTCTGCTACCGCAACGGTGGAGGCACGAACATATTATCGTAGTAGAGAGGCGCAATTTTAATCTCCGTCACGGTCGTCGTCTAGACTCCAGAATGTACTTTTTATTTACAAGGAAAGTTGCACCCTCAAGGAAACAATGAAAAAAATTGCACACTGTATCATCATTTGCTTTGTTTTGTGGATGAGTCAAAACATAGGTTCAAATGATTTCGTAGTTTTAGGGACCTACTCGTTTTGATGCTTGCTCACAGAATGATTTATACTAACACATTTTATTATGTGATTGACACATTGAAAAATAAAACTCTCATCCTTCAGTATTTTTTAATTAGTAAGTTTCGCACGTGTTGGTTAGATCAAGGTACAATGAACTGACGATTAAATTATTAAAACATAATCAACCTAAATTGCATTTGTAGAATGTACCTTATTTATTATGTATTAAAACGAGTCGTATGTAATGATGGTAAAATTGATATGAAAACAAATGGGTAACAAATCTGATAAGACAGATAGCTGTTAGATGGATAGATAAGAAACATACCTACTTAAAAGCTTTGAATATTTAATACTATGTTTAAAGTTTAAGTAAATAACTATACTTAATGGAAAAATACTGAATACTTCAGTAAATAGCTATTCGAATAAGGTAAAGGTATTGTCTTCAGAAAGAAGGACGACCCTTTCAACTGCCATTTTTGTGATAGTGGCCGTCTCGTTGTAAATGAACTATAATATTGACCCGACAAAGTACCTATTACATTAAACTAGGAAAACGCTCAGTGTAACGCGTTGATGAGCGAGCACGGGTACGTGCAAATTCTCGAACCGGAAATGCGTACACAACGCACAGAAAACATATACATCCATATTGAATTGATTATGATATCAACTTAAAAGTGTATGCTTTTCATCGAAACTTTAAAATAGCATCTAAGCACCTGGTTCATAAAGCAAATCAGAATCAATTTTCAATTGGCACTGGAAAACATTCATTTCGATACTTCATTACTGACAGATATTAAAAATGTAAATAACTTCATACGTTCTTAACTGATTAGGATGAAATTTTGTAAAATAAGAGACAATATTGGTCTTAATGATCATGCAAAATATGAGTTTGATCAGAATTATCGAAGACCGTTTTCATTTTTCAGCCTATCAGGAGATATTTATTTAAATTTTAACCAATGAATGGATTTCAAAAAAAAATATGGTATGCAAACAGAGAAGGTTGGTTTTACATGTGTACAACATTTCAGCTCGATCAAAGAAAAACTCTGACCTGTATAGCCAAAAAATGAGTTTGATCAGATTTATCGAAGACCAGTTTCATTTTTCAACCTACCATCAGGAGATGTTTATTTAAATTTTAACCAATCAATTTTTTTCAAAAAAATTAGGGGTCAGCAAACAGAAAAGGTTGTCTCCACATGTGTGCAAAATTTCAGCTCAATCGAAGAAAAACTCTGACCTGTATAGCGTCAGTAAACGGAAAAAAAACAAAACAAAAAAACAAAAAAACAGAGGTCCGTGCCAAAAGAGCCAAAAGGAGACGCTCGCTTCGCTAGCTCAATAATTTGCTTTTTGTGCATCGTTGACTACATTTTAAACCTCCTAAAAGTGTGAGCGGTTTTATACATTTTAAAACTATTCAACGGTTTTAATGTAAAATATAACCGCTTCGATGAAAATTTTCAAATAAATGTTCGGCGGAATTTAAAAAGCAATTCATGTAATGTACAACACTTTGTCGCCTCAACTTATTGTCTTTCAACGATACGGTCACAATACCAAATATGGCTGTCTTCAATAGCGATCCTTCCCCTTAACATTAGGAGTTTCGTAGCAGAAGAAATATTTCACTCTTCCTTTGATTGACGTTCAAAACTATTTACTGGAGTTTGTTTACGATCCATGAAATGTTATTCCACGGCGTTGTGTTCAGCGAATCTCATTTGCTGCCATCGGTCACTCTTAATTACTCGCGAGCAATCAAATAGACATTAATTGAGAAATGTTGCGAAGGAATACAAACAAACAAAATTCGTAGGATATTTAATTGAAGAATAATGACAGCAATCAACTAGAGCGAGGTATAATTAAAAGAAAATTGATATTTTTTGTGTTGATCGAACAATGAATTGAGTACTATGATATGACATCGTTGCTCGACAGAGGGGTTAAAAGGTAGATAATTAATTAAAAATGTTTCATACACAATTAGTGTATTTTCATCTAAAACATTGTGTAATGCTGTTGGCACTTTCTGGGATAACTAGCAAGAATATTAGTAATTTTCATTCGTATTTTTTATATACTACAAGCTTACGAACGCAATTCTTTGAATAATATGAATTGATTTATTTGTACCATAAGCTTTGAGATATTTACCTCAACCTTAGAGGAATTATTCGAGTGGCCTCTCAACCAAGATGACAACCGTGCTATCAGGTTTACTGACTTATGGCCGGTATTACCATAAGTTTAAGCCATAGTTAGCTTAAGCTCCACTTCAGAAGACTCGGTGTATTACCATTATATTCTGTAATTTAAATTTAATTATAGGCTAATTTCCTCAGTTTAAATTAACCTCAGGCTACATTGGCTGCAGTTTTTTACTATGCTGCAGTGTATGGTGATACATCACATTACCCAAAGTGGAGCTTAACTAAACTGAAGATTAAACTAATGGTTATATGGCCCCTTAGTCATATAACCTATATCATATGGCGTAACGTAATGAATTCCTGCTGTTATTATTAAATAATAATAATATTATACTCTATCTGCAAGGATTCAATGGAATCTGATTTCCTGTCTTTTAATAAACTGCTCTTATTTCCATTTTCAATATGTTTCAAACAATAACATCCATAAGATAACAGGATGAAACATGTGATGTCACCAGGCACGATTTGTATAACTTAAAACTGCGAAATGCATTCTTTCATTAATGCACACCATTTAGAGGTCTATAGGCAAATAGTGTACATATGATTTTTAAGAATTCTTACTAATATCAATGTGTATTGATTTTAAGAATAGGTACTCATTTTTCGGTATACTTATTTCGTAATTTTTCCATTGAATTTTATTACATTGAAACGATCAAATCAACACGATTCGACAAAGTAATTAGTATTCTAAAAAAAACTTACGAAAACTTACGAAAACTTAAACCACGAAAGCAATATTTATACATTGTCTTTTTTTAATTTTGAGCTCCTCGTACTTCTTTAATATCTTGTTTGTTTTAAAAATGTTCCACGTCTTTGACGCTCCGTTAAAACCTAATATCCTGATCTATCTAATCTGTTTTTAAATTAAATGATCTTGAAACGGGCACAGTAATATTGTGCGCACAGATGTGCATGCCACATCTGTATGGTATGATTCGCACACCTGTATATTCTGATAGATCTCAGCACTTATTCTTAGAAGCATGAGATTGATTCTGTGAATAACCCCATTCATACATGCATATATGTATCATACCCCAGATATAATTAAATAATTGTACAGATGTATCATTCTTCTGTGCACTTGTCATATGAACCATAAACGAATTCATTTGATATGACGTCATCTATTATCCAATATTCTCAGAATGGCAGATCTTTCCCTATGATGTCATTGGTGCACTTCCTGTAAAATCAGTCACGTGATATGGGTTGACCAATGGGCATCAAGGACGAGACCACGACGTGTGTTACACATTGCAACAACGGATTGATCAATTAGGTTATTATAACAAGTAAAGCAGGACATGCATACCGATTAATGGCCGACACTGAGATGTATTGTATATTACAGCTGCATTGCGCAAGGTGTTATTACATACTTGAAGCTGTACTTTTACTCTGCTGGGGGGGGGGGGGGGGGAGGGTACTTACCCCCATATGTATTGCATAATCATTGAACAGTTGTCTAAAGATGATATGTTGAAGGCAATCCATTTCCTGCATTAACACTTGAAGTGATGCTAGGGAAGTACATTACTTCTCTAGCAACTAGCTAGATGTTGCTATCGGGACTCAAACCCTTGGTCTCATGTCTGTTTGACAATAGTGAATATGGCAAGCTTTCCTGTGGATTTGACACACTTTTCCTATGCTCATATTCTCATGTGTGGTAGAAATGTTAGGTTAAGAGAACCGGTGATTTGCCACCTAAATCTTCCATTTTACCCATCAAGCTCTATTCTATTCTGTGATATTTGACAGGTTTAGGTCGGTAGACAGAAAGTTTTCCCAATAAATTCCTATTTCCTATTCTGTGAGGTTATTGTTCCCTTTTCTTGCGTGACAGAGAGGACAGTTCGTGGCATTATACTTCTAGAACATTAAGATCTACTTTTGATTCGTATTGCTATGTATATCGTCCGTAATGAACGTCCTCTTTCCAGGAGCCTTCCTCGTGCCCTACGTGATCATGTTGGTACTGTGTGGAATCCCGCTTTTCTTCATGGAAACTGTGCTGGGGCAGTTCAGCTCCACGGGCTGTATCACACTCTTCCGCATCAACCCGTTGTTCAAAGGTAACTCTTACAAAATACACAGCCAAGACTTGCGAAATATAACGATTTTATGTTTAAAGATTAGAATTAGGGCACAATTTAATAGCCTTAAGCAGCTATGAACGGAGGTTGGTATGCGGAGCTTTAACATGGCACCTCCACCAAAGTTCAGAAACTCACAAGAATTGAACTGAAATTTAAATTCACGGTGATGCTCAGTTGTGTTATTTTTGGGGGTGAATCTTCGAAAAGATAACATGACGAATTTGTGATACGCACATTCAACGTGGTTTACGTATGCATGATAAAATGAAAACAATAAGTAATGTAAATATTGCTAACTTTATTCAGGTGCTGTTTTCATCTTCTCGCTTTACAATGTGAATTAAAGCTTAAAGCTTGAATTAAATGGATCAGTGTTTTGAATCAAGACTCAAGACAAAACATAATTTAACAAAATTAAACGCATTAGCAATGCAACTAAGTGAAAACAATAGCTGAATAAAATAAATTGATATTCATTAAAAACAAGGAAAATAACATTATGCGTCAAGAGTTTTTTTTATTGATCTGGACTCTTGCGATAAAAGAAATAGTTTTCCTAGAAGTAGGAAATAATTAGGTGCAAAACAACTTTCTTGCTTGCTTCATTTGAAAATGGAACGAATGATAATTTTAAATATAAATTTATAGGTATGTTAAAAGTGTGGTCAAAGTTGTTTGGTTACACTGACCGCACTTATGGTTTAACTATATTTACATTCAACTTGTTCAATATAATCTGCGTGGTTTTGCTAATCTTTATCCATCTCAGGAGCTGGATTCGCCATCGTGATCGTGAACATCATCTGCACCACCTACTACAACGTGATCATCGCCTACCCTCTCTACTTCCTCGCCATGTGTATGCGGTCAGTGCTGCCCTGGGTCAACTGCGATAACCCATGGAACACGGAAAACTGTCTCAAAGTGAGGGCATGAAAAGTATTTTATATTACCTATAACTCATCAGAGATAAAAAAAAATCGGACACAAAATCTGAATTAAAATCAGAGTTAAAAAGTTCTACAGCTTTAGTCTTGAACAGTTGTTTTATGTTTGTACCGATGGTAGTAAGTTACTCCTCGCAATAAGAACTGTGTGAAAGAAGTGATAATGTCAAGTAATTCTCACTTCTTATCGGTTTCCAGCTCGGCGAGAACAACAGCAGTTTCGTCGGCGCTGACGGCGAGTACCTGAACTTATCGCGACGCATGAAGACGCCAGCAGACGAGTTCTTCCAGTAAGTCCACAGTTTCACATCACGGACAATCCTTGCAGGAGTTGACGTATAGGTCTTGTAGAAGTTGGCGTAGAAGGCGATGTAGACGTTGACGAGGGGTTTGTCACGTGTTCATAACCACATTGTACACTTGAACTCAATTTACTTTAGTTCTAGGAACTTGGCTATCTTTTAAACGTATTACATATTCGTTCAACTTGTCAATGTGAGCGCATGCAAGTAAAATTTAACAATTTTAAAAGATATACAAGTTCCTGAGTTGACGACCATCATTTCATACGTCTAAGGCCCAGATTTGAAAACTTTTCCAAGTCCTCCTTCTGATCTTCGCTTTCTCCTCCAGCAACAAGATCCTGGAGATCTCCGACGGCATCGGGTCTCCTGGCGGCTTGGTCTGGCCTCTAGTGGCATGTGACGTCATCTCCTGGCTCATCATGTTCGCCTGCATCGCCAACGGCGTCCGCTCAGTCGGCAAAGTAGTCTACTTCACGGCGACGTTCCCGTTCGTCATCCTGTTCGTGTTGCTGATTCGAGGCGTCACCCTCCCCGGCGCCATTGACGGGATCCTCTTCTATGTGACGCCGCAGTGGGACCAACTCGGCAATCTCAAGGTCAGAAGAGAAGCAAACAGTTTATATTATTTTGCACTCGGACAATTCGGTAAAAAGTAGGTACGGTGTAATTGTTTTAAATCTAGTGGGACAGGATATTGTTCTACAACTATTGTGTTGTGTTGTGTACTGTATTGTGGAATAACTATATTGTTCATTGTTCTGTATGAAAACCCACGAGAAATATCAGTGAAAAAGTAACTAAATACTTTCGAATCGGCAATGATTACAAGATTGATTGGGAAGGAAGTGAACCGATACGGCTAGTCAAGAACTATCCGAGCTATATTCTTTGTGCACAAGGTTCTGCCATGAGCCAGTCTTTATCGTCCATCTTGAATGACGACCTCTTCTAGTCCAATGTGATCAATATGAGGACGACGATTGAATGATGAGACCAAGGATGTAATACGCACGTGACCTTGCTCAGTGACACTTGCCAGAATGTAACTGCCTTGATTGCAGTTTCTGAGAACCAAACGTAACCCATTGTCTTAATAATGAGTCGTCGCCAACTCACGACAATTTCATTTCTCACGTCCAGAGGACATTGTTTTAGATTGTGTCAGATTAGAAGCAATTTGGTGTCACTATCCGGTAGTGGCTTAGACTTCTCTATCAATGAGAAAATGAACAATGAGTAACTTTTATACTTACGTGTATTTCGTGGATTTCTAAAACCAAAGCGTTATCACTTTCCCCTCAATACTTGACAAATCAGCACATGTCCCCTCCCCTTCATTTCATGAAATCAGTTACATCTAATTGTTGATTGTACACAAGGATTTTGTAAATTTGAAAATGTACACTTACAATTGAAAGTATCTATTGAGTGAGGGTATTTAATTATACTTTTATTGCACTTATAATTTAATTATTATTTATTTTTATTTTTATTTGCGTTTATTATAAGTACATAAGT
This sequence comes from Leuctra nigra, assembly GCA_934045905.1. Classification (NCBI taxonomy): domain Eukaryota; kingdom Metazoa; phylum Arthropoda; class Insecta; order Plecoptera; family Leuctridae; genus Leuctra; species Leuctra nigra. Next base: position 39,578,033 of record OW203761.1, read on the forward strand.
GTATGTACTATGATTCTGTTGTTAATCTAATGCAATTAATATTATTGTTGAAATGCGCAGTGGATTGCACATGAAATGATCGATATTTCATCGGTGTGTTCACGAGAGCTATGGCGTTTGATACTCCATGTTCCACAACCTCTGCTTATTTCTCTGTCATTGTTCTCCAGGTGTGGGCGGACGCAGCTGTGCAGATATTCTTCTCACTTGGTCCTGGCTGGGGCGGCATTGTCAACATGGCCAGCTACAACAAATTCACAAACAATACCAAATGGTGAGTTCTGGGTACCAATTGTCAAGTCTTTCGTAAACATCAACTAGGCTGCCAAAATTTCGTTGTGTATGAGAACAAGAAATGACTGAAGAAGATGGAATGTGCAATGTTTGTTTTAGGGACTCGATCATGGTACCGGTGGTGAACGTCGCAACGAGTATCCTCGCTGGCTTCGTGGTCTTCTCTGTACTCGGCTTCATGTCCCATCAGACAGGAGTGCCAGTGTCGCACGTTGCAACTGGAGGTACACAATTCACATTCTTCCTGGAGACATCGCATTCCTTGTGAAATCAGAACATTTACGATATCCTTGCTATGTATCAACAGGTCCTGGTCTGGCATTTGTGACTTACCCTGAAGCTATCATAATGTTGCCGTGGCCTCATCTGTGGGCAGTACTGTTCTTCTTCATGCTGTACTTGCTTGGTATGGACAGTCTGGTAGGTTCAAATCACAAACTAAACAATATCATCAGCTACAACCAGTTGAATCTAATACACATTTTTCTCTGAATGTTCTCAGTTTGTTCAAATCGAAGCCATCATCTCGAGTGTAACCGATGAATACGAGTGTCTAAGGACAAGGAAGCGTCTCGTCACTTTAGTATCTTGCTTCGTGATGTTCCTTGGATCTCTCTCCTGTGTCACAAATGTGAGTCACGTACTAAATGTCCTAAATTCCATCTTCAGATCAAACTTCACACTGCCAGTACTCTGTCACTCTTACTCGCCTGTCGTTGGCCTCGAGTAGATCAACCAAAGTGCAGGGATGTGGAAGTAGTGGACAAACTAACAACTGTACCGGGTCTTGTAGTCCACCATAGTTTATTAGATGATAGTTTAAATACTACAACAATTTAAAATTTTAAAATATGGAACTAAAAAAACATTTTACGTTTTTTGATCATTTGTAGACATATTGATAAGAAGTAAATGAAACTATTATTTGGTTTTACCTAAGCGAGAGTTACTAAAAATGCTGTACTCAAAGGAGCATTGCTGTTTACAATGATATGCCTATTTGACACGATCTCTTCTGTCATCAGGGCGGCATGTACGTCCTCCAGATGCTGGACTGGTATTGCGCGTCGATGTCGGTGATCCTCATTTGTCTGGTCGAAGTGCTGACCATCGGCTGGATCTACGGATGCTCCAACTTTGTCCGAGACCTTGAGTTCATGATCGGAGAGAAAGTCAACTGGTGGTGGAAGTTTTGCTGGAAATACGTCACGCCAATCATTCTCTCTGTAAGCCGCTGCAATCTTAATCGTTGAAATGGATGTTGTGTCCCACAAGGTTCTATTTTCGGTCCTTTACTCTTTTATATGTAAAACTTTTCAATTTTGATAATTTAACATTCTCATTCTTTTCTTTTCAGTTTATCTTTGCAACGACGATTATCTTCAATGTGCCAGTGTCGTATAATGGCATCGCCTACCCTGATTGGGCGGTTGGTCTCGGATGGTTTACATCTCTAATCTCCATGGCCTGCATTCCCATCTACATGGTGTATAAACTGATCGTAACTCCTGGCAGCACGTTAATGAAGGTATACTCGGACAAATAACTGCATATTAGACGCTTTCACACTGCAAGCTAAAGTGAAATGACGTTCACTTTGTGACGTCAAAGTGAAAATAACACCATCTTTCTTTCCAAAAGATATTTGTAACTCATGCTTCTAATCACAAATGAATACTCTCAGTTATGGTTTCGTGGTGATCGATATCTGAATCTTCTATGGATGTTTCAGAGGTTAAGAGCTGCGACCCAACCCAGTTCCTTGTGGGGTCCGGCAGAAGAGAGCCACCGGACCGCTTGGGAAAGTCTTAAAGCGCAGACTGATACCAGCTGATGCTCGGTGGCATAGCACAATGAAATTCATTCCAATTTACATAACTTTAATGTGGATCTTACGGAGCTATGAGAAGAGACAATCATTGGCACACTGTTTGTGTAATGAATATAATGTTTAATTAATAAACTCTTTATATATTGTATGATATTTACAAGGGCGTCTTTTGTTATACCTAACAAATCGAAATATTCCTGGCAGATCATCATCAGAAAAATGTTATTCGTAATATTTTTGAAATAGGTAGTATTGGAAAACATTTCATGTGGACCAAATGTAGACTATTGGGAATATTCACTAGCTGAATTGAATATTTGCCCTCCAAATGATACAATTATGTATAGCCTGGAAATAATATACACACCCTACTTTTGGTAAAAACATCAATTGCTACAGCCATGATTTTATAAATTACCCTTCCAGGACCAACATTATTATTTGGCAAACCAACCCCAAGATAAATACCAATGCAAATAATATTCCAGTGGGAACAACTCGGCAATTTCAAGGTCAGACGAGAAGAAAACCGTTCGTAGAATTTATATTCTTGTTCCATGCCGCCCCTTATTATAGTACCTATACGGAGGAATTTTGGCGTTACGCTATCCAACCGTCGCCGAGAGCTGTGGCATTTGATACTCCATGTTTGTCTTTGTTCTCCAGGTGATGGGCGGACGCAGCTGGGCAGATCTTCTCACTGGTCCAGACTGGGGCGGCATCCCACATTGGCCAGCTACAACATATTCAACAACAACACCTTGTGGTGAGGTCAATGACACAGACACTGTCGCACGAGCGACTATGTCCGAAAGTGCTGTTAATACGAAAGATAAGTGGACTCGCAAGTCTGATAAAGAGATCGGCCCTTTCCTGAAAGAAGTGAGAGTGAGTATGAGTGAGTGTGAGAAAGAAGAGTGAGAAAATCGGCATCAACCAATAGAATCTATAAGACTGCTTCATTCTGGATCATACACATTTATAGTAGCCGACAAGACTGAAGATAACAATTGTGTCACTATTTTTTCTCCTACTCACATTCACTTATTTCAGGAATAGGAGTTCTGGAGGGTAATTCCTGTACGATTTTAGATTCCGTATTGTAAATTTTGTTTGAATTCCTGCTACGCCCTTAAATTGACTGTATGAGAGTGAAATCAACAATTTCTAGTCAAAAGTGCGGGCTACAAATTGTTGCATAGTATCATCTCATCTTGCATGGAGTTTCAGTTTCACAATTCAAAAAATTAATATTTCTTGCCATACCTGGCTTTTTATCAAAACTCTCCATAAATTATACGAACGACGTTATTTCCAATGTCTTGGCTAAATCCCTCCTTCAAAAAAAACCTTGAGCATTTTCATTTTGATCCTATACCAAGCCAACTGACATAATGTCACCGATGACAAAATGAAAGTATTCTAATCCACAATGTGTGATAATGTCTGTTCCAGGGACTCTATATTGGTAACCAGTGTGACCGTCGCAACAAGTAACTATCTTTGCGTTGTCTTCTCTGTTCTCGACTTCATGTCGTACAATACAAGACAGGCCTGCCAGTGAACAAAGTGGCAACTAGAGGTTTGAAGTTCAAGATAACCTTACTAAGAAAACGCTCTGTGTAACGCGTTGATAAGCGAGCCTTCCCATTGCATGCGAATTCTAAAGTTTCTGATCTACAAATCTTGGAAAGAGCAGAAACGAAATGCATCAACAAAGGAGCAGTTTTAAACCTGACATTTCTATCACGAAACTTGACAAAATAGTATATCCAAGAACGCATAAAATTTTAAATACGCAGACGATACAGACTTTAAACGACAGATTACTCTGAAAATTTTCAAAAACAACTAAAATGTTTGTCCATGGCCATGTAAAACTTGAAGTTATTATGTCAAGCGTCCAGTTTAAATTTTAAAAAAACACAGGATCATGTTCAACACCTTATCACGAGGCCACTTGGAGGGAGTATATTATGTGTGCAAAATTTGCAGGCTGAAATTTTGAACGGGCTGGCGAAAGCGAGCCTTGAAAATGCATGACGGCCACAGCTTCTCTCACTTTCTCAATTGTTTTGTTATTATCAACACGATTATATCTTATTAACATTGATTTTATATTAAATATAACACTAACAACACTTGTATTATGTTTCAAATTCTTAAACACATGTATTTTAGTAAAAATTTGCGTGAAATATCATTTAAAACACTTTCTGACAGTTCTTTGTTTGTTTACACCGGCCATCTTGGATATCGGCCTGGTGGATGTCAGTCCGCGGAACCAAGCTGAACATGCAGTCAGCGACCAGTCATGCAGGAGGCAGTGAAATCGCACCGCCGAGCGTCAATGAGTGGATGAGACGGTCGGCATACCCGCGAACACCCGGGCGAAGACGTCTTATGAAGAATTTATCATTGACGATCGGTAGATCGGAAATACTACTCTTTCCGAAAACATCAATTTTCGAGCGGCAATTTTGAAATGTGGAACGATCTTCAAAAACTGGCGATTTCCAACTTGTCCAATCCCCGGTAAAAATTTTAAAAAAAATGTTAAAATATAATCTATGCAATTTTGAATTATATTATAATATTGCATTGAAGCAATAAAACATTTTTTTTGTATTCCACAATGAATAATTAAAATTTCATAAAAATACTGTAGAATGGGGTTTACAATTGAGGAGTATAGTTTCAAAAATGGGTTATGGGCACCCAACATCAATCTGAGATAATGTCACTTTTAGTGTAACAATAAGACCGCGTGAAGAAAAATAATTGCCGCATATGGTAAATTTAGAAGAAAAATAGTTAATTTGAAATACGTAAAGTCAGTCTTCGAAAACACAGTATTTTCTCAAATATTTAATTTTTAAATTTGGAAATACATCTATTTGAAACGATAGCATAAAATAACATGGGACAACTCTTTTTGTTTCAAACAAAAAAAAATTATAAAAAAAATTGTTTCAAAAGATTGATTAAAGTAGCAAAATATATTGTTGACAGCAGCTTGACAATTCAGCTGACCGATGGAATCAAGGGGGCTCAGGGTGCTCTTGGCATTCAGACGATTCCCGTTGATTCGTGTGGACATACCTTCTTTTGAAAGTATAGGCAGTTTTGCAAACAGAATATCATTGGACATGATTTTTTTTGAACCAAAAGCGCTTCATGTGCTTGAAGAGCGCATTCAGACGATTCCAGTGCCACCTCTAACTCGAAACGTGAAATAAGTGGACATACTTCTTTTTGAAACTATGCTCCTCAATTGTGGAAATTTTTTGGTAGCAAATATTCATATGATTGGCACAGCGTCGACCAATAACATACAATCTTCAAAAAAAATATTTGGGTGCTTTAATCTATGTTACATCTAAAAATATTGAACTGCAAGTCCCTATACGACTTCGGTGGCTCAGCAAATAAATACCGAAGTCAGTCACTTTTTGTGTATCTTACAGGATACCAGGGGTCTGAGGAGGATACGGAGTATAGTATAGCGAGTATAGTCTTGTACATACGGTGGGAAGAAAAAGGCCGTGGCATATGAGTACAGAACCTTCCCATCATTTGCCTCTCGAAACAACGAAATAATTCAGTAGGTACTGGAGCCAACATTATGATCGGAATCGCTCAATAGCCCTTCTAAGTTTAGGTATATCTTAACTTTCATAATTTAAACATTGTTATAAGTTCTTATTTACGCTACACGGCCCTATTTTAATAACGATTGGAATATTGGCTCCAGTACCTACTGAATTAATTCGTTGTTTCGAGAGGCAAAGGATGGGAAGGTTCCATAAGTGGGCTGCCATTCAAATGGATATCAAATGTTAATTTGAAATTTCTTGGTCTCAATGTATCAATATTGCATTTGAATTTTCACCCAAATCCCTAAAACAGTATTCAGCAACACAATTTGCAAACGGTCAGAAGATGTATTCGGATGACATCTGCAAAATGTCTATATTTGCGGAAATAACGTATTTTGTGGAACAAGCTTTAGGCTTTGAGAATTCACCTTTTAAGCTTTAAGCCTACCTTTTGTTAAAGGTAATCTAGTGAAACATTTTGGTAGGCATTGATTTATTGGTTTCATTGACTTATGTTATAAAGTTTATTCAATGGGGTACCTATTCAATGGCTTGCACAGTTTCAATCGTTGCAGAAAGAACTTCTCTCTTTTCTAAAACGAAGAGTTCTCATATAGGAGGCTTATGCCCAATTAAATAAACAGTCAAATTCGTATTTCTGACAGTTGACATGAATTTTATAGACCAAATAATTACAGTAGAAAAACAGGTTATTTTGGTAATAACCTGGATCTCTACCCAGGAAAAGGAATGCGTATTAATTAGAGCACTGTGATTTGTTCCACTTGGCTCACAAGAGATAGAGAGGTAGGTGCTCTATGAAAAGTTACATAAATTTGTAACATTTTATACTAGGTACCTGTCTAGTTAGTAAAAAGTTAGTTTTATATGGATAAAAAGTTATACAAAAGACTCATTACATTTCCTTTCATAGGAAAGTAAAACTAACACAAAATCATCAATTCACTGATTTGATGCACACTGTTTTTCTCTCAAACCCCCTTATTTACGATGGCAAATTTCGCATTGAAATATCATAGACAGGAAAAATATTCCTTTACAATTCGAGAAAATAAGAAACACAACTGACCTCTGGTGGATTTTGTGGTACTAGGTAAATGGCGGCTATCAAGGGCGCATTTGCATAAATATAAATACAAATATTTGATATAGTTGTTTGTTATGGCCAAGAAAGTAAATTTATAGCTAAATATCAATTTCACTTGTTTTTTGTTTTTTCACTGCTTTATGGAAACACGAAATGTAAAAACAAACAAATTAATATGTGGACCTGATAGTAGCCATCTTGCCAGAAGTGGCTCCATCACGTATCACTTATTTGTGGGTGAATGACGGAGAAAGCATCAGCTCTTCTATTTATGACCAGTTTTTCATTACCTACCTACTCTGCTAAATTAAAGAGTTGATTATTGGACATTACCTAGATGGCAACAAATGACATTCCTCGAATGACCGTTTAAACTTAACTTGTTGTAACAGAGTATTAAAATAGTAATTTTTTTTTTTTTTTTACAAAATTTCAGTATTTATATTTTTTAGAAGTATAATTTAATCACCACCTACTCAATCTAGCTCACCCTCTCACTCTCCCTTTTAATATTTATTTATGAATTCAACTGATATATAAACGACTTTATATTTACCTAAACAGAACGGCATCGTGAACGACGCCTTCGTCAAGAGTCCTGAGATGGAACCTCCCGCCGAGCCTGCCACGGTCACCCAAGACGAGAAGTCGGACGAGAAGCGCGGGGCATGGGCGTCCAAGACGGAGTTCATCCTCTCCTGCATGGGATACGCCATCGGCATCGGCAACGTCTGGAGGTTCCCCTATCTCTGTTACCGCAACGGTGGAGGTACGACAGCATAGTAGTAGACTGGAGGTTGAACGGTGGAGGTACGACAAGATGGTGGTAGACTGGAGGTTTCCCTATCTCTGTTACCTTAACGGTGGAGGTACGACAACATAGTAGTAGAATGGAGGTTGAACGGTGGAGGTACGACAAGATGGTAGTAGACTGGAGGTTCCCCTATCTCTGTTACCGCAACGGTGGAGGTACGACAAGATGGTAGCAGACTGAGGTTCAACGGTAGTGGTACGACAAGATGGTAGTAGACTACCATCTTTAAATTTTAAAATTAAAAATTCAACTTTCAATTTACCTTAAAAGTTTACTGAAATGATAGGTACCTAGGTACCTGAATTAAAAGCTGTCTTTGAGAAATTAAAAGTTTTGAAGGAGTGATCCCAAGAACACATTCATACGTGCGTGGGAGGACATCCAATGAATTCCATTCCCCTTATGCATAATCATTAAGCATTTCTCTGGTGTTTCCAGGAGCCTTCCTCATACCCTACGTGATCATGTTGGTTCTGTGTGGAATCCCGCTGTTCTTCATGGAAACTGTGCTGGGACAGTTCAGCTCCACAGGCGCTATCACCGTCTTCCGCATCAACCCGTTGTTCAAAGGTAACTCTCTCAGATTCACATGATTTGCGAGGAGGAATCATGACTCGGAACGGATTAGTGTTCTAAATCACATTTTCCTCGCTTGTTCATGAATCTGTGGCGTGTTGCAGGAGCTGGCTTTGCCATCGTGATCGTCAACCTCATCAGCTCGACCTACTACAACGTGATCCTCTCCTACCCCATCTACTTTCTAGCGATGTGTATGCGCAGTGAGCTTCCGTGGGTCAGCTGCGACAACCCATGGAACACTGAACACTGTCACAAGGTGAGAGCATGGAACACTGAACACTGTCACAAGGTGAGAGCATGGAAATGATGTTTAACATCGCAGTAAACACTCGCAAAACATCGGAGATAATATTTCCTAAATATCGTCATTACTTTTGTACCATCATGCAATTTAAGAAAAATGTAACAATTATTTAGCATATCTAATTTTTTAGTCGACCTTAGCAATATAAACAGTAAACACCATGTGTGTGTGCCCAAACTCGTAGAAAATCAGATTTTGTTTCGAGTTTGGGTGGACACACATAATATTGTCTTAGTGCTATGTTGCTACGTGACAACACACACACATACGAGAAGCTGATGCTGTGTTTCTTCCACGAAATCTCATATGGTTATGGATGGTTCTAGTTCTCGTTAGATAATATAGTTGTTATACCTACATTTGGCAAAACATAATCTTATTCTCATCCGCTTTCAGCTAGGTGAGAACATCACCCATTATTACCTGAACAAATCAAGTCATGTGAAGACGCCAGCAGACGAGTTCTTTCAGTAAGTCATCATTATTCAATGTCCAGCCAATGAAACGGCGTTTTACATTAAAACATGCATACCTGCATCTCTCTGGAAGTGTGCGTATCAGTCACTATGGATGATTAGACTACGGAGTTATTGAGCGAGCGTAAATACGGGACTCTTATGCCACTTTCTCTCGTCTTTTGTGGGTGTATTTTTGTAGGCACTGCCCAGGTCAAACCGTTCAACTGATCAATCTGAAATATTGTACACACACTAATTTCATAATGAGATACCTAATGGTTTTTGAACGAGATCCTGTGATTTTTTGAAAATTAAAGATATAGACGTTGATCGTTTGAACGGTTCTAACCGATTGAACGATCAACTTAAACTTTGCACGGTCATTGTGGGAGCAACATCATCTGTATTTTGACAATTTCAAACTAATCTGTCGTTAGGTAAATCTAAAAGATATTGACATTTTATGAACATGTATTTATTCATATTGTTTGTAAAAAGTTTCATGGCGTTTTCCACTGACCGCACTAGGGTTGCACTGAAATTACGTCACTATACAGAACTCAATGCAAATTTCAAACTGAGTGCAGAACTAGTGCGCAGTGCGGCCATTAAAAACGCCATTAAATTTCATAATACTTTATCACTGCACGACTTCGACGCATTTATGTAGTGTCAGCTCTTTTCACATAAGGTTGTGAACCCCTGCTATGGTCCATGGGAGATTTCAACTCATCACCTTCTTCTCCCCCAGCAACAAGATCCTGGAGATCTCCGACGGTATCGAGTCACCTGGCGGCTTGGTCTGGCAACTTGTGCTATGCAACATCATCTCCTGGCTCATCAACTCATCTCCTTCTCCCCCAGCAACAAGATCCTGGAGATCTCCGACGGTATCGAGTCACCTGGCGGCTTGGTCTGGCAACTTGTGCTATGCAACATCATCTCCTGGCTCATCAACTCATCTCCTTCTCCCCCCAGCAACAAGATCCTAGAGATCTCCGACGGTATCGAGTCACCTGGCGGCTTGGTCTGGCAACTTGTGCTATGCAACATCATCTCCAGGCTCATCAACTCATCTCCTTCTCCCCCAGCAACAAGATCCTGGAGATCTCCGACGGTATCGAGTCACCTGGCGGCTTGGTCTGGCAACTTGTGCTATGCAACATCATCTCCTGGCTCATCAACTCATCACCTTCTTCTCCCCCAGCAACAAGATCCTGGAGATCTCCGACGGTATCGAGTCACCTGGCGGCTTGGTCTGGCAACTTGTGCTATGCAACATCATCTCCAGGCTCATCAACTCATCTCCTTCTCCCCCAGCAACAAGATCCTGGAGATCTCCGACGGTATCGAGTCACCTGGCGGCTTGGTCTGGCAACTTGTGCTATGCAACATCATCTCCTGGCTCATCAACTCATCTCCTTCTCCCCCCAGCAACAAGATCCTAGAGATCTCCGACGGTATCGAGTCACCTGGCGGCTTGGTCTGGCAACTTGTGCTATGCAACATCATCTCCAGGCTCATCAACTCATCTCCTTCTCCCCCAGCAACAAGATCCTGGAGATCTCCGACGGTATCGAGTCACCTGGCGGCTTGGTCTGGCAACTTGTGCTATGCAACATCATCTCCTGGCTCATCAACTCATCTCCTTCTCCCCCAGCAACAAGATCTTGGAGATCTCCGACGGTATCGAGTCACCTGGCGGCTTGGTCTGGCAACTTGTGCTCTGCAACATCATCTCCTAGCTCATCAACTCATCTCCTTCTCCCCCAGCAACAAGATCCTAGAGATCTCCGACGGTATCGAGTCACCTGGCGGCTTGGTCTGGCAACTTGTGCTATGCAACATCATCTCCTGGCTCATCAACTCATCTCCTTCTCCCCCAGCAACAAGGTCCTGGAGATCTCCGACGGTATCGAGTCACCTGGCGGCTTGGTCTGGCAACTTGTGCTCTGCAACATCATCTCCTGGCTCATCAACTCATCTCCTTCTCCCCCAGCAACAAGATCCTGGAGATCTCCGACGGTATCGAGTCACCTGGCGGCTTGGTCTGGCAACTTGTGCTCTGCGACATCATCTCCTGGCTCATCAACTCATCTCCTTCTCCCCCAGCAACAAGATCCTGGAGATCTCCGACGGTATCGAGTCACCTGGCGGCTTGGTCTGGCAACTTGTGCTATGCAACATCATCTCCTGGCTCATCAACTCATCTCCTTCTCCCCCAGCAACAAGATCCTGGAGATCTCCGACGGTATCGAGTCACCTGGCGGCTTGGTCTGGCAACTTGTGCTATGCAACATCATCTCCTGGCTCATCAACTCATCTCCTTCTCCCCCAGCAACAAGATCCTGGAGATCTCCGACGGTATCGAGTCACCTGGCGGCTTGGTCTGGCAACTTGTGCTCTGCAACATCATCTCCTGGCTCATCAACTCATCTCCTTCTCCCCCAGCAACAAGATCCTGGAGATCTCCGACGGTATCGAGTCACCTGGTGGCTTGGTCTGGCAACTTGTGCTCTGCGACATCATCTCCTGGCTCATCAACTCATCTCCTTCTCCCCCAGCAACAAGATCCTGGAGATCTCCGACGGTATCGAGTCACCTGGCGGCTTGGTCTGGCAACTTGTGCTATGCAACATCATATCCTGGCTCATCAACTCATCTCCTTTTCCCCCAGCAACAAGATCCTGGAGATCTCCGACGGTATCGAGTCACCTGGCGGCTTGGTCTGGCAACTTGTGCTATGCAACATCATCTCCAGGCTCATCAACTCATCTCCTTCTCCCCCAGCAACAAGATTCTGGAGATCTCCGACGGTATCGAGTCACCTGGCGGCTTGGTCTGGCAACTTGTGCTATGCAACATCATCTCCTGGCTCATCAACTCATCACCTTCTTCTCCCCCAGCAACAAGATCCTGGAGATCTCCGACGGTATCGAGTCACCTGGCGGCTTGGTCTGGCAACTTGTGCTCTGCAACATCATCTCCTGGCTCATCAACTCATCTCCTTCTCCCCTAGCAACAAGATCCTAGAGATCTCCGACGGTATCGAGTCACCTGGCGGCTTGGTCTGGCAACTTGTGCTCTGCAACATCATCTCCTGGCTCATCAACTCATCTCCTTCTCCCCCAGCAACAAGATCCTGGAGATCTCCGACGGTATCGAGTCACCTGGCGGCTTGGTCTGGCAACTTGTGCTCTGCAACATCATCTCCTGGCTCATCAACTCATCTCCTTCTCCCCCAGCAACAAGATCCTGGAGATCTCCGACGGTATCGAGTCACCTGGCGGCTTGGTCTGGCAACTTGTGCTCTGCGACATCATCTCCTGGCTCATCAACTCATCTCCTTCTCCCCCAGCAACAAGATCCTGGAGATCTCCGACGGTATCGAGTCACCTGGCGGCTTGGTCTGGCAACTTGTGCTCTGCAACATCATCTCCTGGCTCATCAACTCATCTCCTTCTCCCCCAGCAACAAGATCCTGGAGATCTCCGACGGTATCGAGTCACCTGGCGGCTTGGTCTGGCAACTTGTGCTCTGCAACATCATCTCCTGGCTCATCAACTCATCTCCTTCTCCCCCAGCAACAAGATCCTGGAGATCTCCGACGGTATCGAGTCACCTGGCGGCTTGGTCTGGCAACTTGTGCTATGCAACATCATCTCCTGGCTCATCAACTCATCTCCTTCTCCCCCCAGCAACAAGATCCTAGAGATCTCCGACGGTATCGAGTCACCTGGCGGCTTGGTCTGGCAACTTGTGCTATGCGACATCATCTCCTGGCTCATCAACTCATCTCCTTCTCCCCCAGCAACAAGATCCTGGAGATCTCCGACGGTATCGAGTCACCTGGCGGCTTGGTCTGGCAACTTGTGCTATGCGACATCATCTCCTGGCTCATCAACTCATCTCCTTCTCCCCCAGCAACAAGATCCTGGAGATCTCCGACGGTATCGAGTCACCTGGCGGCTTGGTCTGGCAACTTGTGCTATGCAACATCATCTCCTGGCTCATTATGTTCGCCTGTCTCTCCCGAGGAGTCCGCTCTGTCGGCAAAGTAGTCTACTTCACGGCGACGTTCCCGTTCCTCATCTTGTTCGTGTTGTTCGTGAGAGGCGTCACCCTCCCCGGCGCCGGTGACGGGATCCTCTTCTACCTGGTGCCGCAGTGGGAACAACTCGGCAATCTCAAGGTCAGACGAGAAGAAAATCACTCCGTATCATTTAGTTTAGTGCTCTCAAAATTCGATAAATAATGTACGATGTCATCATTTGAAGTTCTTCCAAATTGAAACATCTTTGTTTCGACGCAAACAAATCACGCTAGTCGAATGACTAGTCGAACATATTATTGCACTATTTTGTAGTTCCCGCAGAAAGGTAGAGTGGGGTTGGTCTGTCGGAAGTGCAGTCCGCGAATACAATGGAAGGGATGCTAAAAGCAATGGGTTTTGACTGGTGAATTAATTCAATAGATTCACTATAATATACGAGGACAATAATGGAATGACGACATTTTCTAGAGGGTATATCAACAATTTTGTATATTTATAGTTGTTAGTTATCGGGTATTTAGGTATATTGTATATTATTATTGTTAATTATTACTTTTTTTAATATATTTCAATTTGTGTTATATTGTAAATGAAGTTTTTTTTTAACGATAGCAAGTAAAGCTATACAAAATAATACATAACATTTGGACGACTTGGCTGTTAGAACGGCTGGGAGTGTACATACTCAAATTTCATATTGCCTGAAGGCCCATTTCTTATTCTACTCTATTGCAACTTTACTAGGAAAACGCTCTGAGTAACGCGTTGATGAGCGAGCACGGATACGCGCAACACCTCGAACCGAAATTCTGTTTATCGAAAATGTCCCAATTCCTAAAATATTGGTCCCAATAACCACGCAATGTTTTAACTAAAGTTGATCGATTAAACCTTTGGGATTGAACGATTCCTTGTTAATTTTCAAAAATCACAGGATCTCGTTTTAAACGGTCATCAGTTTCATATACGTTTGAAAGTTTCTGCTCTAACAACCTTGAACTGAAGATTCGAAGATGCCGTGAAATGTGAAATTAGAGAAATATGACTGCCAACACGCAAAATATCCGTAAACTGTCAATAACTTTTGAATTTAAACACAGTTTAGTCTGATAATTGTCAAAAATACTGATAATGTTGAACCCAATGACCATGCAAATTTTTAAGTTGATCGGTCATACAGTTCTGGTTTAAATTTCAAAAAGCACATGAAATATTTTTTTAATTTTTAACCAATTGGAGGATTTGGCTGAAAATTTGTAAAATAAGAGACAATGTTGGTCTTAATGACCATGCAAAATATAAGGTTGATCACATTTGTCGAAGACCATTTTCATTTTTCAGCCTATCAGGAGATGTTTATTTAAATTTTAACCAATCAATGGATTTCAAAAAAAATTTGGGTCAGCAAACAGAAAAGGTTGTCTCTACATGTGTGCAAAATTTCAGATCGATAGGTGAAACGGTGCGACTTCTATTGCTCCAGATAGCAGCCAAAAGTAAAAACAAAAAAAAATAAAAACAAAAAAAAAAACAGAGGTCCGTGTCAAAAGAGTCAAAAGGAGACGCTCGCTTCGCTCGCTCAATTAACACCAATAGTATTGGGAAAAAATTTCGATAATAAGTGTTGAAAAATGTGTTAGCCGTTCCCGAGAGCTATGGCGTTTGATACTCCTTTGCTTATTTCTACTTTCATTGTTCCCCAGGTGTGGGCAGACGCAGCTGGGCAGATCTTCTTCTCACTTGGTCCAGGCTGGGGCGGCATCATCAACATGGCCAGCTACAATAAATTCAACAACAACACCATGTGGTGAGATCACAAGCTGGGTACAGATTACATTAACGATATCAAATATCTCAACACCACTGATGCATTTGTGTCAATGCCCAAAGATGTCAAAAGGAATGTGGATCGACACACATCTAATAACGAAATCAGAGGCCAGGGGACCTATTCTATATCTTTTTTTGATCTCGTGGCGACAGCTTTCATTTCACTGCTATAAAGATAGAATTTCGCCGAAATGAAGGCGGTCGCGACGCGACAAGATCAAAAAGAGAGAATAGGTACCCTGGTCTCTAAATATATGAAAATGTGCTCTATATCCTACTGGTGGTAGATCTTTTATATTTGTAGTTGTTGATACAGAGTCTGGAAATTTCAGCATTCAAACAAATAAACATCTTATTAAGCTTTTTCTCCAACTTGATAAATTAAATATGAACAACATTTTCTTATAATGTCAGGGCCTAATCCTCATTAAATAAAACAAAACAAAACAAGTCAGTCAAACTACTATTGTGCTAATGAATGTGCACTGGATCATAGAAAGAAGATTGATCATTTTGTAATGTCTGTTCCAGGGACTCAATATTGGTAACGACTGTGAACGTCGCAACAAGTATCTTTGCTGGCTTCGTTGTCTTCTCGGTTCTCGGCTATATGTCGTATCACACAGGCGTGCCAGTGAACAAAGTGGCAACTGGAGGTAAACATCCACGATAACTTTGAACGACATTCGCTGTGAAATGAGAACATTCACGATGCATTGTATCTTCAACAGGTCCTGGTCTGGCGTTTGTGACTTACCCTGAGGCGATCACAATGTTGCCTGTACCTCATCTGTGGGCAATTCTTTTCTTCGTCATGCTGTACTTGCTTGGCGTCGACAGTCTGGTATGTTCAAATCACAAACTAAATAATATCATCTGCAACCTGAATCTAAGTCGTTACAGTGCAACGTTTTAATGTTAGCGCTAAGAGATACAGTCGGGCAATGACCAATCAGGAAGCTCAAACACCGAGCACTAGAATGTTGATGTCAGACCTAGATATAAATAATCCTGACCTTTGAAAGCCAGCATCTCGACATCAAACTGTAAATGATGATTAATAGAGACCTCCAGTGCTTAATTTGGGGGTGGACTTGGGCAGGAAACGTGTCCCCCTACAGTCTACTCTTTTTCCAAGTAGATACCGTCCACCTTCCTACTTAATTTTACTGTAGATGAAAATGGCTTAAAATTGTGTACAAATCGCTTAGAATCACGCCAAATACATTCTGAAATTCAAAATTTTCCCGGAACTGTGTGCCTCGGAACGGCATTTTACTGGAAGGGCCTCCTCCAAAACCCCATTGAGCGTCCACCCATATTCTTTACACGGGCTACGGGATGCAAAATGGTCCTAGCATATGGTCCTCAACATAAGAAAATGATGTATACAATACAAAGTAATAATGTGTATGTAATAAGACATGATAAAATGTTGAAATGTAGGTACCTACTCCAGTGTTTGGCAATATAGTTTAATGAGCATAAAATGCCAATGCTCGATTGTAAAGTACGTGGGGACAATGTTAAATAACACTCTGAAGAACAACGCATGTTACCTTACCGATGCCTCTCAATCTGAATGTTCTCAGTTTGTGCAAATCGAAGCAATCATCTCAAGTATAGTCGATGAATACGAGTTTCTACGCAAGAGGAAGTGTCTCTTCTTGCTCGGAACTTGCTTCATGATGTTCCTTGCATCTCTCTCCTGCGTCACTAATGTGAGTGAGATACAAAACAACCGGCAGTCAAAACAATTACCACATTGTGTCAAGCCCTATATCAAGGAATTGAAATTTGACAATTGCATTTGCATAAAGCAAATTTGAATTCAGAGTTTAATTTAATTTACATTTCAATGGCTAATTGTCCTCTTCATTGCCTTGTAGATTTGTAATATGTAATAATAATGTGTAATAATGTGTTGTAATAATATGTAGATTTATTTGTTGATTGTGGAACACCAACCGATTTTAAATTTTAAAAACATTTATTTTTTGAGCTAAATTATGAACTTTGTAGCTTTAATTATTAGGGCTCTTTTTTTTCACTAACGAAACCAAGGGAAAATACTTAACATTTTTACTAGCGTGTCATGCGTATTTTATTTTCTCAATTAATAAAATTGTGTCCTTCATGTGAATATGTACCGAGATATATTCTTGTCTGTCATCAGGGCGGCATGTACGTTCTGCAGCTATTGGATTGGTATTTCGCATCAATGACGGTGATTTTAATCTGCCTGGTTGAATTACTGACCATCGCCTGGATTTATGGCTTATCCAACTTTGTGCGAGATCTCGAGTTCATGATTGGAGGGAAAGTCAACTGGTGGTGGAAGATTTGTTGGAAATACATCACGCCACTCATTCTCGCCGTGAGTTGCTGCTCGTTAAGAAAATACCAATTTAATAATTACACATTGTCACAAAAGACTTATAATTTCAGTTTATGTTTGTAACATCAATCGCCTTCAATGTGCCAGTGACGTACAACGGTGTCGTGTACCCTGATTGGGCGATTGGTCTCGGATGGTTCATTGCTTTAATCTCCATGGCCTGCATTCCCACCTACATGGTGTACAAACTGATCGTAACTCCAGGCAACACGTTAATGAAGGTATACTCAGTCAAATAAACTCAATTCTGCACGCTTCGTAAAATGTGCTCAGTTTGGTTTAATCATAAGCCATCTTTCCAGACTGCAGCTGAAATGTTTAATAACAAAATAACCACCTTCAATGTATTGTTAGGTACATCCAATCCAATGCATAGATGTGTGACCAAATTTATTTTATTTTCAAATATTTTAAACCTCTGCAGAAAACATTGATTCAAAGTGGATTTCAAATTCAAATACTTAGATTTCATGATCTGTTTCCAATATGTGAACTCAACGAGAAAATTGACTTCCGGCCTTCTACATCCAGGGTGCCTATTCTCGAGTTTTTTGAAATTATTCGCCATGCGGAAATTAGCCACTGCACAATGGATTCAGCTACTTTATCATTGATAAAACAAATGATTTCACTTGGTTTCGCATAGTCGAACATTTTCGCATGCGGTTTCGATTCGAGAATAGGCAACCAGGGTAGAGATGTGATCTCCAATTTAATAACCAATCATATTTTGAGCGAGCGAAGCGAGCGTCTCCTTTTGACTCTTTTGACACGGACCTGTTTTTTTTTTTTTTTTTGGCTGCTACTTGGAGCAATGGAAGTTACACCGTTTCACCAATCGATCTGAAATTTTGCACACATGTAGAGACAACCTTTTCTGTTTGCTGACCCTAATTTTTTTTGAAATTCATTGATTGGTTAAAATTTAAATAAATATCTCCTGATAGGTTGAAAAATGAAAATGGCCTTCGATAATTCTGATCAAACTCATATTTTGCATGGTCATTAAGACCAACAATGTCTCTTATTTTACAAATTTTTAGCCCTATCAGTTAAGAACGTATGCACCTATTGACATTTTTAATAGCTGTCAGAGATGAAGTATCGAAATAACTGTTTTTCCACTACCACATAGATCTGATTTGCTTTAGGAACCACAGTGCTTAGATGCTATTTTCACGTTTCAATGAAAATCAGATACATTTATGTTGACTGAGTGGATAATTTTTCAATTCAATATGGATGTATATGTTTCTGTGCGTTCGGTACGCATTTCCGTTTCGAGAATTTGTACGTACCCGTGCTCGCTCATCAACGCGTTACACTGAGCGTTTTCCTAGAATATTTGTATGATTTTGATTTGATATGACATCACTGCCTTCTATGAATGTTTCAGAGGTTACGAAATTCGACCCGACCCAGTCCCGAGTGGGGTCCGGCAGAAGAGGAAAATCGGACCGCATGGGAAGCTCTTAGAGCCCCGACTGCTACCACCTAATGCTTGGCGACATAGCTCATGACCCTCATTCCAGCTTACATTACTACAAGATGATATCTTAGGAGCTTTGAGAAGAGAAGAACATTTGCACGTAAATGATAATATGTAGGTAGTCCTGAATAGTGAATAATACATTTAATTAATAAACTGCTTATACTGTAATAAATGTACAATACATCTTTGTTGCTTTAATATAACATTTACGAATATTCCTATCAGATCAAGATTCCCATCAGAAAAATATTACATTTTGTATTTTTAAAATAGTTTGGTTTATTAATCAATATGTCACTTGGCCATCATAGAATGCATTTCAAATTGCTATTGCAGTAACGATAGCACTTGAGTGGTTAACTCAACGTACTCGGCAATTCATTAATGATCAAGCCATTGCAAGTTTCAATATGCTGCTTGACTTTGAAGACAAACATCAAATTATCCAAGGAATACTTGCAAATATAAAGATATAGATTATCAATCTGCATTTTAGAATTAGGTACCTATCATAATAAAAACAGCATCAACATACTCAAAAATTGAAGAACCATAAAGATAAAAACTTATACCAAAGAGAGTTAACATCGCATATAAAAACAATATTTTCTGTCAATCAACTTGTGTAGTAAGTTCCCTGAAAAT
Organism: Leuctra nigra; assembly: GCA_934045905.1. Lineage (NCBI taxonomy): Eukaryota > Metazoa > Arthropoda > Insecta > Plecoptera > Leuctridae > Leuctra > Leuctra nigra. Next base: position 39,597,439 of record OW203761.1, read on the forward strand.
TATTATTAAAAATATCAAAAATAGTAGCAAGAGGAAAGTGAACAAAGTATTGAAGTATCAAATCACATAATATTTAAAAAATAATATAGAAACCATTCTACTAGTAACAAAATACCTTACAATGCTCTATTGTCAGATCTGTTCTCTTCACTTTACTTCTGCAGTCTCATTTCCTTCTTGGCAGTCTCCATCATCAGCTTGAATGCTTCAGTAACTGTAGAAAAAAAACACATACATATCAGAACCTTGAACAATCTTATAGGTTCACTTTTATAAACAATCTCACTACAAAATTTACCTCTCGGAAAATTGGGGAGCGACGTCGAGTAGAAAACTAGTTCTAACTCTGAGAGTTCTCTGTTAAATTTTTCTTCTTCTTCCTGGCTCTCTTTTGATTCAATGCTCTCTTTGTTGCTCTCGAGATCGGAATCTTGTGCTACAAATCAGTGAAAAGAGAATGAAACATAATCAATAAAAAAGTTATAATCAATAAAATAAAATATTGCAGATTCTAATGACAGTGATGCAATCTTTATGTATAAATGAAAATTACGTAAATGAGTCACGTGAGCAGACATGGGCAGTATCTAGATACTTGTATCTTAAGATACGTATCTTAGATACATTTGTATCTTGTATCTAGTATTTTAAATACATGAGCCAAATGTATCTGTATCTTGTATTTTAAATACCCATTTCTAAAGTATTTTGTATCTTTTTTGAAGATTTAAAATACAAGATACATTTTTATGCGCCTAGAATTTCAAAGATAGCTTGATCTCTTGCTTGATTTCAAACAAGCATCAAATAATACACCTTGCCGTTGAATCGATCAAGAAAATGTTAAGTATGTTGCCTTACAAATAGAACAAATTAAAATTTAATTTAGAAAGTAAGTCCCTACATTTTTTACTGTTGGATGATATGTATGAGAATAAAAAAAGGATCTTTAAATGTATATTTTTTTAAGTATCTAAAGATACTATCTTGTATCTTGTATTTTAAATACATCTCTAAAATGTATCTTGTATCTTGTATTTTAGAAACCCAAATTAAAAGTATCAGTATCTTGTATTCCAAATACATTGAAACAGAGTATTTTGCCCATGTCTGCACGTGAGTTACACTTCCTTTGGTGGGAACTTTCAAACTTCTGTATCTTTGAAAAATAAATGGAAATCAGGAGTCCCTCAATTTATTTATACAGTTTCAGCAAACAGGTGTTCAAGTTGGTTCGTTCAAAAAAGCTTCAAACTTGAGTTCCCTAGTTCTAAACTTAAAAATTATATTGAAGTGGAGGTGCAATCCAAAACGCTTATTCTACACTACTACACATCACCAATTCTAACCCTCTCCACAGCAAGTGGTCAAGGGTAAATGACATATCGCATGCTCTCGAAGAACCACCATTCGCACTAATGAGACTGATAACATAGGGAGGTCAACACACTAACCCCCAAACACTGCAGTCTCTTTAGCACTTAAGGTGGCTGCATATCACGTGACTTTTCAACCAAAAAGCTACACATGTTCAGTTGGAAGGGTTCAGTTCAGCAAATACTTCTCACTCATCAGATAAGTTAGGGCACATCAGTTGGAACTAATCTACGCAGAAAAGAACTGTAAAAATAACATATTAGATGATTTTACTTCCTTGCACCTAAATTTTCTCAAATCAAGACCTGAAGTTGAAGGAAATTCTACGAGTTGCCAAGAACAGCAAACATTACTCTAATAAAAAGGCATACCTATGCATCACAAACCTGACGCAATGTCAGAATGTATAACATGCGCTCATTCTTCGTCTTTCCAGTGAAATGTTGAGATATTAATTATATCCACTATTATGAATGTAATGATTAAATGAACAGCATTTGGTTTTGACAGCTTTCAAACGCGTACGGATGATACACAAGATTTTTATTTTTTTAATAATTAAACCACTGCAAAAATAAATATTATTAGGTCTGATCGTTTACACTGCCAAATCTGCCAAAACGTTTGTTTTGGAAATGTGGTAACTTGTGGTAGCTCACAGCCTGTTCGATTTGACGTTTGTGGCAGGTTGCTGTAGCCAAAAGCTGCCACTTCCTACAGTTGCTTCTGAGGTGGTGTGAGTTGTGGTAAAGTCAAAATGGCAACATTTATTTTATATTTAATTTATATTGAGGAGTGTCAATGGTATTGATTTCCAACTATGCGTCGATGAAGACATGGCCCAAATCATCTACAACATTGAATCCATTTCATAAAAACTATTTTAAGCTAATTTCTTGTCTTATAATCTCTCACTATAAGAAAAAATATTTGAGGTTATGACAAATCTACCACAAAAGTGTTCGTTTTGTGCGGCAACTTGTTGTAACTCCGCCCACTTTTGGCTCTACCACAGGCTACAACAAGCTGCAGTTTTGGCAGATTTGGCAGTGTAAACAAACAGATCTATTGACTGCAAATATTGATAAGATCCAGTATGCAGTGAATTTCCGTCTTAAATCACCTTGGATTACTCAACATGAACGATGTAAGGTATGTACTCATAGGTAACTATTTCTTTTGATCAGATGTAGAGAAATAAAGTCACGTGATATACAGCCACCTTAACAGCAGCAACTAACAAGCGGTCTCTCATTATATTACTGACCGCATTGATGCCGGTTATCTGACGAGAATCATATCATCCAACAATAGCCACTGTGTTCACTGTAGATTCATTTTTGAGTCTTCTTTAGACTGTATGAAAAATATAGAATAGGTAGTTTGAGACCAAAAAATAATAATAATAATAATAATAATAATAATAATAATAATAGAGATAAAGTAAGTAGCTCAGCATTTGTTTGTTTGCAGAACACTATTCTCCTAGAATTAATATTGTCAAAACCGTTAGGTATCTATATTCCCATCCATACATCATGTAATTCACTTTCAGCCTGTCTACGTACTTGATTGGCGTACATCTTCTGAATATGATTCACTCGGTATTGAATCTTCTGATTTTGGGGAAGCGACAGATGTAGATGATATAGAAGCAGGTTCAGCTCCTGCACAGAGTGCATCTAAAGGAAGAAAACAGATCTTCAGAGTAAAAAAGTAACTAAAAAAAGGTCTAGTGCAAACACATGACCTTGCTTCATACGAGGTTACTATGATCTCCAAGACTCCAATGGTGCTTTCTCAGTTTTAATTTTATAGTTTCATGTGTGTGTGTGTAGTTCAGCTACAGGACAGGTCATAATGTTTCTCCGATTGAACTAAAATTTAGTGAGTAGGTCCTAGTGTATCTGTGCATATACTTTTGTTCAGTCTAAAATCATGTCTCCTCTAGTCCATCCCACCCAACATTGCAGTAGAACATTACTGTATTTCTGTAGTTTCGTTGTCTGTCTTGGTATACCTAGGAGCAGTGTTGAGATAAGATAATTTTATTTTTATCTAGATAAAGATAAAGATAACACGCCAAAAATTTATCTATATAAGATAATAGATAAAATCCCAAAAAATCATCTAGATAATAATACTAAAGATAAAAAATATATCTAGATAATTGTAATAGATAATAGATAATTTTTTTACCAAACAATAGTAGGTACGTAATTCAGTGGACTCAGCCTTTTTGACTTGCTGGCCAATAATACGAATTTGCTGTTGTTGGCGGCCCCATTTTTAAATGCTTGATTTAAAAAAATAAAAATAAAAAATAAACATTTTTAATGCTCACTTGATCAGGTAGGTTCATTCCAGGCACGTATAGGAACTACTTTTTCATTGGAAGTGTGGGGGGCGAAGCCCCTCAGTTTTAGCCCTGCAGGGCGTTTTTTTATTTATTTAACAATTTAAAAGTGATTCTTGGGCTTTAAAATGCACGAACTGAAGCAAAAGGTACCCTCCAATTGTTGCCTACGGGTCTGGTTCTGGTTCATTCAGTGTCTTTTGTTTATTAGGAAACAAATCAAACAATATTTCACATGCCAAACCAAACACTTTTTAAAATTTTCGGAATTGTTAATTGGCTTCATTTTCATTGCAACAAGTATGAAGCCACATTTAAGAACCATCCGTCGCATTTCAGCCCGATGCGTGGGTCCTAACATGATAACTCTCAAAATTTCTCTCAAATGAAACGATTTTTTTTTAATATTATTTTATTTTCACATTGGACGAATTTTTGAATAAGTTATAAAACATCAACTGGAGGGCCACAAAAATTTATGTCGCAGGTTGAGTACCACTGACCTAAATACTAAATGTTTTCATGCAAAGTCAAATAATGAAAATAATAACTTTCCATACATTCCAAACGACCTACAACGGGAATAATTTTTGGTAAGTGATAGAGGCACTCGTTACGTGCATGTTCATAGGTACGCACAAGTACATATTTTGAATTTTATATTTTTTATCTAGATAATTGCCAATAGATAACAATATTTTTATCTAGATAAAGATAAAGATAACCAATTATAAAATTATCTAGATAAGATAATAGATAAAAAAATATCTATCTAGATAATTATCTAGATAATTTATCTAGATAAGTCACAACACTGCCTAGGAGAGTTTTAAGCACTATCGTCAATGTTTTAAGTGCTGTAGGTTTGGGGGTGGACGAGGGTGGATGTTTCCCCCCGCTCTTTTCAGGGTGGACGCCGTCACCTCATTTATTTTTCAGGGAAGCAAAAATTGAATTTCCCATACTTTAGGTAGGTAGGTACTAGGTAGGTACTATATAGTGCATATTAGTAAGTGACATGTAAATCAAATGAAATCCTCCACTTACCTTCATATTGCGTTTTGATCTCCAGATCGCTTTGCTTGTTGATGTCCAGCATGTACTGGGCAGGAACCGGGAGGGGAGCTGGAAGTTTCACCTCGCTAATTGGTTCAATGCCAGCATTTTGAGCCCGCCCATCTAAAAGGGAAGTTGAATGCTTTTATTAAAAGCTGCATTTCAATATAACAACATTTTTTTACAGTCAAAAGTGTACATTGACATTCATGAAAATGAAATATACCTAAATACAGAGACATTGTGGCCGAAAAAGTGTATTCCTGTCGAGTGATGTCATTTTTAGCAACCAACAATGATATTGCATGAATTTCTACTGAAATTTAATTACATATTTATGAATGAAAATTTAGGTACACTTCTGAGTGTGAAAATAGGTAGTGTATTTTACCAACAAAAAATGCGTTAAAAAATCTATGAATAGGTATTCCTCACATGAGTGATTGCATTAAATTGATTGGTATAATCTAACTATAAGTTTTAATAGATGTGCGCGTGTGAACTAGCCGATCATTCGATTCTTACCAAGTACCGATCGAATCGCGATTATAGAAACTAGCTCTAAGCTTGGTGATTCAAGATTTCTGATTGGCATCATTGACCAATTCAGTCATGTGGTACCACCTAGGTACTTACAAGGAAATCAAAATGGCTCTGAAAGTTTACAATGACATTAGATCGGGAATCACTATTATTTTATTACCTATATAACAAAGAATTAGAGCCAAAACGAAATAAAGATAAAAAATCTTCCTTCTCTAACATTTCAACAAAAACTTTAAAGACAAATCTCGTTCGTATGCCTTCTGAAGCAGGCAAGGTCGTGTGACTTTGTCGTCTGAACAGTAAAATCTCGCACATCCAATAAAACTATGGTAAAATTAAGGTAGGTACATATCAATTTCATGCAATCACCCATGTGAATGGACGTTTAGGTGTGAATTTCCCATCATAACTGTAGGTATGCAAACTCAGTGACATACATCAAATGAAATCCTCCACCTACCTAAGTATTGCTGTTTGATCTCGAGGTTGATTTGCGTGTTGATGTCCAGCATGTATTGGTGAGGCACAGTGCGAGGAAGCGGAGGTTTCACCACCTCTCTAATTGGTACGAGGCCAAGACTTTGTGCCCGGCCCAAGCCGACGGGCCGGCTGCGACCAAGCAGAATGCTTTGCTCGGTCCTGCAACGTTCTGCTGCGCTCGTTCGTGCATACTCACGGCTATACTCCTCCCTGGAAACATCACGCATTAACAGGCATCACTCTCCTGCCCACAAACATATTTAAAACTAAGTGTTCATGTGAAAACTTTTCACTAAACTAGTGCTGGAAGTTCACAGAAAAAATAATATTTTTATTTTTAAAGTTATGATTGATTCGACTTAAGTTCGTGATGTAGTAATTGTAACAAGAACAGTTGTGGAGTGTTTACTTATTGCTAATTATTGTAAGTTAGGCTTTGCACTCCCAAGAATGTGTACATAAAAACCTTGAGTTCCATCTTTGTAGCCATTTCCAAGTAAACTATACTTTCTGCATGCTAACTGGCCAGAAATAAAACACGAGAAGTAGTGCCTAATTCCTTAAATAACATAATTTTCAAATTTTCAAGTCTAGACCCCTTGAAACCAGCCTAGGTTTTAAGTCAAATTTGGGAGTGTTACCTATCTCCCTGCTCCTTACCGTAAAAGGTTCTCTGCTTCAATGGCATATGCTGGTACTGGTTTGCAGCCACTATCCTTCACCACTGCAGCCTCATCATCTTCAGCCCCAGCAAACTGACCATACAAATCATCATGACCATTTGCAACAGGTTTATCAACTTGACTGTTGTCCACAGGACCGAGTGCGTCTTGAAGCCAAGATGGCAAAGCTTCTTCGGCTCCCTCCGCTCGCCGTCTTTCTCGAACCATAGCTTCCATGAATCGTATTCGAGCTGATTCTTCATACTTTAAATGCTCTTCTCTGCGCTGAATTGTCATTGGCTCTCCCATAGCCAACGCTGAAATAGAAGAGTTTGAGTAAATAGAAGCAGTTTACTCGATGCATTACTTCCCTGATGATATCTAAGCACATTACTAACCTGTACGTTCAGTTTCAGCATGTGCTTTACTTCTACAACTCGGTACGTGATCTTTAAGAGTATACGGCTCAACAATGTGATGCTGAGCGTTGAAGGGACAAATTTCGAAGCTCTTTCCACTACTCTAAAAAATAATAAATATATGACACTAGTTAGTCAACCCCAGTATTTATATGTGAAAAAACAGAATCTTGAGAGAAGGCATTTCCTTCTCTTGGAAGCTTTTACTAGCATGAATGTCCCATGAGCCTTGTTCACAGGGAGTAATACTTAATGATCTCTTCTTTCTAAGATAATGTTAATAGTAACGCTTTACCTACCTTTGAACACTTCATTAAATGGTAGACAAACCGTACAGAAGTGATCACATGCGATCTGTTGTACGGACAAATTATACATCCATCTGGTTGAACACAATATAAACGCTCCATTGTACCTCTCGTACACACAAGCACCTAGGGCAAAATTACATTATAGAAACTGTATCTTGAGAAAAATAAATATAAAAGGACATTATCATATTCATAGGTCTACCTACATAACCTTAGTTTCAGGATTTTACCAAGAAAATTACGAAATAGCAACTAAAGTCTGCATAAATCAGGAGCACTTTGATACCGTAACCTACCTTTATATTTTTTCTATTCTCAACCTGGTACAAGTACAACGAAAAAAGCAATAATGTGCAAAACTATGCAAATTGCAAAACCAATCAACAAGCAACAAGTTTCCTGACTTTCATGATTCAAGTGTACACCGCCATCTATATAATCATTCTTGATCTTCACATTTTTTCAAAAGAAATAAAAGTAAAGGAAGGCGGCGGTGACTGAAGAAGTGAGGTTATGATCGATTTTGTTGTCAGGTTTTGTTAGTGTTAGCTAGCTCTCCTTTGGCTCTCCTTGCAGAACAAAAATGCCTTTTATGAAAGGTATTGCACCCATTCGAAGGACTCTTAAGTATCTTGATTCTGGTAAAATTGTTTTCAAGGAAAAAGTTAAAGTGTTCACGGTTAACTACAATACACATGGAGACCATCATCAAGGAGCAAGAGATTTCGTTTTTTGGCACCTACCACAAATTCAATACAAAAACCCCAATGTTCAAGTCTGTACATTCAAAAATCTAACGCCTTCTCCCTACATTACTTGCTATCTAGGTAGGTATGCTTGCCATTTTTGTAAAATTCAATATACCTACCTACTACCTAAACACATTAGTTGTGTTCTTAATAATTGATAAATAACTGCATACCTACTTTTTCTAGAAAACGGAGAAGAGGTGTTAATCGACATTGATAGCCAAGGCAAAGAATCAGTACATGACCATCTAAGAAGAGTGATCTGCAAATCAGAGTATGTTTAATGAACAATAAATCTATGTTTGACCATTTACCCCCTTGGCGTAGTACCCTAGTAGCCTACCTATAGTATTAGGTATGATTTTTAAAGATAAAGAATTGACTGGAAATTGGGATATAATTTTCAGTGTTTAAGTACATAGAACTTTCAATTAAATCAAAAAAACTGCCATAAATCTTTATCATTTGTCATGAATCTTTTGATACAAGTTGAGAAACAGAACTGGCGAGATACCCATGTGAAACCGCAGAACCGTGTCAAACTTGCATCAATACTTTTTATTAGTCTACTACTACGTAAATTTACTAATAGCATATTTTTATCATATAGAAGTATGTAGATAGGTAGTAAGTTTGTATCTATAATAACAATTAAATTACCTAATATTAATGTAGACACCTACTTTTTTAGATTAAGGGCACTGATCTACAAAATACTGTTATACACAATAAGAAAAATAGAATATAGGTACTCTAATATGTAGCAATACATAGGTACCTACCTACTGTCAACTAACTAGTATTTTGATTGCATTTCTTTTTCCTTCAGTGAGGTCCTTGCAAGGGAGACGCAAGCTAAGGAGAAGAAGGACAACCCCGCCAACTTCGGCTATGGCTGCAGTCGACAGTGTATATGTGAGATTCCTGGGCAAGTGCCGTGTCCCGGTCTTGTACCTCTGCCAAATCACATGCGAGGGAAATACAAATATCCCAGAGAATAGTCCAATGGGAACAAATGTTAGGTAAACACGTGGTTACTACAAATATTTGTGATTAGTCTTATTCATTTAATATTAATAAAAATAGACTTTATTTCGTTAAATATTACAATATGTAACAAGTACGAAAACGGCGACGTTCAGCATGCGGAACACATTCTGTTGAGGCTGCTGTACCAGGCTGAAAATGGCTGTTATTTTTTTAATTAAAAATACATTTAAAGTGCATAAAATATTTGTAATACCTATTTACTAACTAGCAGCATTAACCTCTCGGGGTCATTTAATTTTGGTGCATCATGTCACGGCATAGTTTACTAGTCTAATAAATTTTAACTTACATGAGTACAAACAAGTCACTTCAGTTATTTCAAAATTCTGTAATGCAATGACGGATGAATGTGTCATCATAAAACATACTGTCTTGTGAAAAACACACAAATTGATAATGAAATTATTAATAATTCTATTGCCTCACACAATCATCATACTGATTGATTTTGTACCTAATGGTATAATTATAATGCATCGGACTTGTTTAGGAACTTATTTGGCTCTTTGTATATTAATTAATTAATTGAATGACCCTATTCAGTGTCCGTGCACTTCGATTACTTCTTTGGTGGATCAGCTTCATATCTCATTCATAGCAATCTTCTAAGAAGGATAGAAGGCTGTGGTAGAGATGCTGCGTAACACCAGCTAAAATGTGGTCTTCCTCGGGATAGGTCTGTTGGCAGATACAAATTTTGCAATTAAATATTAAGGAGGGATGCCCAAGTAGATTTTCCGAAAATATATTTTGTTGAAATTTACCATTTTTACTAACTTTTTCAACATTTCAACTCTATTTTAATGTAAAAGATCCATCAAATGTCCTGTAACTAGCAACTCTCAACTTATATTGTGTTTTCAAAATGATGTCTTCAGAATATTTTGAAATTTTAACACAGGAGGTATAGGAAAATTATTTAGAATTTGGCGTGTAACTTTTCGTACGGCTAGGTGTATATATAAAAATCTTAACAAATACCTCTATGTCTAATACACATAATATTAGTTTTTGTAAAAAATCTATCGGCGGAAAATAGTTAAAATCTAATATTTACTAGGAAAATTACTGTGTTTTTTCGACTTGCCATGTTAAAGATAGGGCTAACTCAAATTTAGAAAGTGATGTATCTTGGAAATTAGTTCGGCTACCCCACTTTTTCTTGCGTTTATATGGTGCAGATGGAAAATATCTATTAAATAAGCATATTAATTCAGATATCTATCGGAGACCTCTACTTGGGCATCCCCCTTAAGTAATGATCTTTATAATAAACTGTCATAATTCAAGAATATGAAGAGAAATAATCAACGTTTTTATACTTTTTTGTCAGTGCAAGCAAGAGTAAACACAGAAAATGCATCCTTTAAAGGAATTGTTCTAAGATCCAATCGGTGCACACTACAGTGTAGGTATCTTCAAAACATACAACTTTGTAAGAAGATTTTTTGCTGTAAAAAAATTAGTTTGGCCGTGGGAAGCAAAAATAAGATATGGCCAGTCCGCCACTGCTGACGTCACTCCACATGATACTCGCACGCGGCAAAGTCATCCCTGGCGTCGCGCTCTAGAGCTATCAGCACGTCGCTCGTTTTGGCTACAGTTTCACAACCAGACGTAAATATGAATCCCCAGACTTGATGACTTCACCCCTTTATTTTTATCGTACTATTATGTGAAACAATGCAAGTATGCAGAAAACTCTGCAGATTCAAGACAATCTTGTTTGCATTCGGACGGATCCAGAGAAGACTAGTGTGTAGTAAGTTTAGTGAATAGCGTCATGATTACATTATCATGATTAAAAATTATTTCATTATTTATATTAATATAATAATAATATTATTAATATAATATTAATATATTAATAATATTCATTATTTTTTGATTAAAACTACAGAAGCTATGAAATAATGTACAAAATATATGCCAGCAAAAGTAGACGCCATTTTGAATTGAAAAAATGTCATTTTGCGTCAAAATAGTAAGAAATCTGTACACTACCGCCTATACTCAAGGCTACCGCCACCAAACATTTTTTCAATAAACTACCACACTATTACCAACCCAGTCGATCAAGCAGTTCAACATTCCAAAGACATTAAGAGGCGCGAGATTTAATTTAAAATTTAGCCGATATATCGGCCCTTGGCAAGTTTCGCACAAACTCTCAGAGCCGATATATCGGCTCTTGGCACTAAGAGGGTTAAAGACACATTCTTTAAAAATATGTAGGTAGGTTGGGGAAAAATAACATTAAAAATAATTTTAGCGGATTGCTACAAAGACAATGGTATGTGGCGCATATCTTCGAAACTTAACTTGGGTTTGCTTTACTAGTTTCTACATAATTTTATATTTTTAATACTATTTTTATCTTGACATATAAATGGATAAAACGTCTGTGCGTAATCTATAAATGGATCATACCTGTTGTGTGAACAGAATGCCTTTAGTCTGCAATGTCCGAGCTAGCATCATGGAATTGTGGTAGAGAACAATGTTGTCAAACGTCCCATGAACGAGGAACAGCTTCTTGTTACGCAGATTGTCGACCTTGTCAAGAACAGTCGACTCATTGTAGCCTTTCAAATTGTCTTTAATAGTTGGCATACCCATCATACGTTCAGTATACATTGTTGCTGGAAAGAAATTTCAGTTTAAATTTCTGGTTATGATTATATGAAGACAAAAAGATTCACAATGACTCACTAAAATACATCCAGTCCGTGACTGGGGCGACTGCCATGCCACACTTGAAAATCCCTGCAGTGTCATTGGCTAATACTCTCAGCGTACTGTAGCCACCGTAACTCCAACCCCAAATAGCTGTGCGGTTTTTGTCAAGGAAATTGTATTTCTCTAACAAATGTCTGCAAAGAAAAAATTATATAAAATACAAAAATTACTTATGGTTTAAATTGTTTATATACTACAGGAAGATCTGACGATTCTGACTACTGTTGAAATTATTTAAATTTATAAATCCAATTCATTATTTAAACTAGGAAAACGCTCAGTGTACCGCGTTGATGAGCGAGCACGGCTACGTGCAAATTCTCGAACCGGAAATGCGTACACAACGCACAGAAAACATATACATCCATATTGAATTGAAATATGATACAGTCAATCAACATAACAAACAACAGTCAAACAACATGCTTTCATTGAAACTTGAAAATAGCATCTAAGCACCCTGGTACAAAGTATAGCAAATCAGATTCAATTCAATTGGCACTGGAAAACATTCATTTCGATACTTCATATCTGACAGCTATTAAAACTGTCAATAAGTGCATTATGTTCTTGAATGATTGGGCTGAAAATTAGTAAAATAAGAGACAATGTTGATCTTAACGACCATGCAAAATATGAGTTAGATCAGATTTATATGAGACCATTTGATAGGTCAAACGGTGGTGTGGCTACAGGCCATTTTAAATTAAGCATGCAAATGTCAGTAAAATGTCTATTACTCTTGAAGTTCAATACAGATTTGTCAAAAAACACTTATAATGCTGGTACACATGACCTTGCAAAATTTGGTGATGATTGGTCAAAGGATTGCAGTTATATTGACACACAGAGTTTCTTTCATCCCCATTGCCAAGCTAACTATAGTTCTACACATGTTTCCGATGCAACCAATGGAGCGAACTTGCTGAAAATCATTTTGACCATAACCAGAATAGTAATATAAGTTTTGTGAAAAAATTGGCCTCATCCGTTACTTCGTTTGGCAGGAGACGCCAAATGCACAAATAAACAAACAAAAAATCGAGCCATAAGTTTTAAGTGGAGACGCTCACTACGCTCGCTTGATAATTTCATCTTACAAAAAACTAAGAATTTCATACTAATATTTGCTTGTTTCAGTAAACTAGGAAAACGCTCGGTGTAACGCGTTGATGAGCGAGCACCGACACGCACGACATCGCCAATCGTAGCACGATCCATTCAATCAAAGATAACTAACTATACATTATTTACTAGGAAAACGCTCGGTGTAACGCGTTGATGAGCGAGCACCGACACGCACGACATCGCCAATCATAGCTTGATCCATTCAATCAAAGATAACTAACTATACATTATTTATTACCAATTTTCCTTGCAACTTTTCATAAACACTCTGGATCAATTAAAAAACAGATGATTGTACTGATATTTTTCCATCAATCTCTTTGGACAGATATTCAAACACTTAAAACAGCAATAAGTCTGTAAATTCTTGACCAATTGGGCTGGAAATGTGTAAAATATGATGCTATCTAGTCAAAACGTTGTTTTCATAACTGTGAAACACAATCCATATCGTAAAATAAATTATTTTAGATAAGGTATACCTATACCTATTGAAACCTGCGGGATTTGGCTCAGAGGGTAGAACACAAAGAATCAGCAATATTATAATTTGTTTATTACAGAGAAAATAAATGTTCATTGATGTGAAAAGAGCAATCAAAAATTATGAAACAATATTACGTTCGATACGTCGGCAGTAGTGATGATGTCGTCTGGTTTGTTTACTTCCGCGTAAACAAGTGGATGGCGTTGACTCTTGCGTAGTGTGTCCCGTGAACTCCAGTCCACCAGCAGAATGAAATGACTGGATATGTCACCTCCTTCAGCTGCGATGCGATGATGTTGTCTAATAACCCCTTGGTTACCAGGACGTCCAGCAGTCCGTGCACAAGGAGTGACCTCCTCGAGCAGTTGGATCAAGTTGGCTCAGGCTGATGACGTTCGTGGCTGCAGACTCGTCGGTTTCTCCCGGAGTTGCAATTCACTAACTTTTATACTTTAACATTTACTGACTTTAATGTTGAAACTGTTCAGTTGATCACTTGTAACTTGAAATTGTCTTAATGCGATATTATTTGCCTCAGCATTAGGCTTGAAGTTTGAATTTACTGGGTTGACGTTTATACAAAAATGTTATTTTAATGTTTACCTTCGATCACATCGGCACTGTCTCGCTGAAATTATACTATGTTGCGTGCACAAGGCTTCACGGTTCGCGAGGCAGGTCTCACTGCTCTGAGAAAACTCCGACTGATGATGTTTGGCTGGTAGCCTGACGTTTTATACCCTCTGACATCGTTTTCCCTCCAAAGAATCTGATTGGTTGGTTTCGTACACGTGGTAGCTAATTTTAGACATTCTGTCATTTCTAAAGCCCGCGAAACGACTTTCTTTCTGCACGTAGGCCCATGCTTTTCTTGGAATCACTGAAAACTAGTCTGGCTGACTGGTTTTGTAGCGTTATCACAATGACTGGTTCACTTGTTATTACGTGGTGACATCACAATTTAGGTAAGGTCACATACTTTTTATATGGATTCACTCACTTTCTTGATATAATTGCACATTGTTATTTGATTGCTCGTTATATTTTTGTCTATATTTTGATTGCTGTTGAATTTTAAAGATTGTAAGTTTACATAATGATTCTAATTAATTACTTTGTGTTCAGTTAACCTTGACTCTAAGAATGCCATGCTACAAGCTTGTTCATTCTTTAAAGTTTAAACCTATTTCAAGCAAACATTATTATTTTTTTTTAAAGTTAATTTTCTAACCTAGATAGGCCAACTTGTTACACTATGTATATGAAATACCTACATTACATTTTAACTACATTATGTATTGCAATATGATCAACTAAGAAAAGAATCTGTCTTACTTGATATTGAGAATAGCCATCTATAAACTTTGCTTTGCTACATAGAGCAACCCAGAATGCAGTGGAATTTCTGTTTTGAAATGTCATTTCTGACAGTTATTAAAACTGTCAATAAGTGCATCTATGTTCTTGACTGGTAGGGCTGAAAATTTGTAAAATAAGAGACAATGTTGGTCTGAACGACCATGCAAAATATGAGTTTGATTGATCAGATTAATCGAAGACCATTTGATAGATCAAATGGTGGTGTGGCTATAGGCCGTTTTAAATTACCTAAGTATACAAATGTCAGTAAAATGTCTATTACTCTTGAAGCTCATTACACATTTGTAAAAAATCACTTATAATGCTGGTACACATGACCTTGCAAAATTTGGTGATGATCGGTCAAACTATTGCAGTTATATACACAGAGTTTCCTTCATCCCCATTGCCAAGCTAACTATAACTACACATCAAGTTTCCGATGCAACCAATGGAGCGAACTTGCTGAAAATCATTTTGACCATAACGAGAATAGTCATTTAAGTTGTGTGAAAAAATTGGCCTGATCCATCACTTCGTTTGGCAGGAGACGCCAAATGCACAAATACACACACAAAAAACAGAGATTCGAGCCATAAGTTTCAAGTGGAGACGCTCGCTTGATTAAAGTTTTGGCTTAATGAATTCAACATGTCTTTACCTTATTGAAATTAAGACCTTTGTGCGAAGTCCTGCGTATCGCACTATTTGGCAGTCTCGAATCCACTTTCGCCTCATCGACATGTACTGTGTAGATTTCCACATCATTAGCGGCCGCCACTTTATTCTTGTGCACCATTGTATGCTCCCAACACCACAGGTACACCGAGTAATATGGGTCAAGAGCAACACTCAATGAATACACTTGGACATCGCCGACGTAAGAAGAGAGTGAGTTGGAAGTGAGGAGAGCGAAGATGGAAGGTGATGGTTGTAGATGCCGACGAGGAGGTAGAGGGTAGTGGGATGGACAATATTGACGATAGACGGAGGTTATGTTGAAGATGTGTAGAGGACGACGATAACGATGTCGGAGGGTGGTGACCGTTGATGAAGCCGACGAGACCTAGTAGACGAGTCAGAGGGTGGGTTCGTTATTGACGTTGACGATGAAGAAATGTAGAGAGAAGGTCGTTGATGACGTCGCCGATGGGTTCGTAATTGTGGATAGTAATCGTGATTTTGGAGTGTGGTGACGGTTGACGGGTTTGAGATGTCGACGTTGATGTAGACGACAACGGTTGACGTAGATGTGTCAATCAGTAACGTTGACTTTGCCGATTATGAAGGGTGATGACGGTTGACGTGTCGTTGACGTGTCGGCGACGATGTTGATGTAGGCGACGACGGTTGATGTTGAGGCTTCAATCAGTACCGTTGACTTTGACGATTACGTTGACGTGTCGGCGACGACGTTGATGTAGGCGACGACGGTTGACGTTGAGGTTTCAATCAGTACCGTTGACTTTGACGATTACGTTGACGTGTCGGCGACGACGTTGATGTGGACGACGACGGTTGACACCACTTGACGAAGAGGTCTCGTCTGTTAAATGAGATAGCACGATGATAAGATGATTGGCTAGGTCTGTGTTGACCCTGAGAGATGCTATTATGCATGATTGAGATGATTGGGATGAGTTAGAATCAGTGTCTCCGAATCATCAAGCTCAGCCCACCGTGCAATCTTCACTGCGATAACTACTGCATCGAACTATAACCTTCTTCGTTCGTTTCATACTGACTACTGATTGTTCCTATCACCAACTCCACCATTTTAATTCTGTTATTAATAATCAAAATTCGACCCCCCCCCCCCCCCCCCCCCCCCCCTCTGCCCCCCAAAATATGTACAAATTTGATATGCACCGAAGCCTATGTTGATCAGCTAGTTTGTCTGAGCATACGGTGAAATTTTTACAGCCTACGCCTTCCGGATTAAAATACCTAGTACATGACCGGCTGATGACCACAGAGTGTGCAGTGGTTGCTTTTGTTCAGAAGAGAGCTGTCGGTTAAGAAAATGAAATCACTATTATCTCTTGCTCTTCGATCAACAAGTAAGTTGGTTCTCAATACGTGCTATAACATTGAAGATCTGCATCCTTCTCGGCTACACATGCATTACAACATCACTGGCTGCAAAGACACTATTAAGAGCGTATACAAGACTACCTCCGTGAATACATTCCTGTGTCACTCTGGCAAGATTTATTCCAGGAAGTCTTGGGCATAATATATAATAAGCATTTGAATGATGAGAGAATCCTTTATGCAGTTTTCATTTATGATAATGTTGATTTGAAAAAGTTGTCTATAGATAATTGCAACTTGAGAGACGAAGATTCGGATAGTGACGAATCAGACGTTGGTACAGAAGTTGATTCGGAGGATGAAGATTACAATTTGGATCACAATGGGATCGGACCTCTTAAGAAACAGAGAATAATTCAGTTCTGGTTAGAACAAATACCCAGCTTATCAAAGCTCGTCGATGTCGATCTCTCTGACGTTCGCGGCGATGAAATCACTCTTGCGTTTAGTCGTTCTTGTACGGAGTTACAGATCATGAGGACCTGGAGCTCATCTCCCGAAACATACAAGTCGGTGTTAAAATCTTGCGCAAAACTCCAAGCTTTTCATCTAGTGGAGCGGTCGCTCCACCCAGCCAAGTCGTACTGTACGCTCACAATCACTCAACATACTCTAAATGCCTAATAATCTGAGGAGCAGACCAAACACTTTTACTGTAAGCAACAACATAGTATTTTCGGCCTACTGGATCTCAAAAATGGGAAATATCACATTGTTGAGAAATATTTTAATTTGGAGCTATGGACCCCCCTACCAAATATTCCAAGTGAGCCAACAATAGGTTATACCATTTGCGAGCTAGAGGGCCTTGAAAATCGTGAAATTACATCACTTTCATCTTCTTCTTCTTCTTCAGATGATGATGATGATGATGATATCAGGAAACACCGCTATCACCGCCACAGCCTAAGTACACAGCCTACTGGAATCATTCAATATTATCCTAACTATTAAGTCTCCAACTAGGATAGATTCACATTTTAAAACAGCATCAGTAATAGATAATATTGCCACACACCTCAATTATAAATATGATGTGAAAGTAATTGAAAGTAACCTCTCTGATCATTTTTCTCAACTTATATCAGTCAAAATAAATGCGTCCACAAGTAAGTCGATGTGGGTTCATAAACGTCAGTTCAATAAGACAAATTTTATCACATTTAATGACAGACTGGCGGATACAAGTTGGGATAAAGTTTACACTACTTTAAGTGCTAATAATAAATATAATGCCTTTCAAGAATTATTTTTAGACATTTTTAATGAGTGTTTCCCAAAAAAGCGAGTTCGTATAAACAAAAAATACCTGTCTCAATCATGGATAACATCAGGTATAAAAGTATCTAGATTAAATTTAAAATCCTTATATAAATTAAAGAGTCATTTTAACAATTCTTTTTTGACTAACTATTATAAAGTATATAAGAAGCAATATGATAGAATTATAAAGGCGGCAAAAAGACAAAGTATTCATTGTAAAATAATTAGTAGTGATAACAAACCTAAAACTACCTGGAATATTATAAATGATCAAACCAGTAAAGTATCATGCCAGAAGATAAATGAAGCTATCAAGATAAAGAGTGAAAATGAAGATAATATTATTAAGGATCAACTTCTTGTAGCAGAAGAATTCAATAGGTATTTCTCGACTATTGCATCAAACCTAACTCAGAATACTCCTATTAATGAGTCGGACATACAAAATAATCTTGCAAAAATGAAGTTTGAGAGATGCAATTCTATATTTTTCTTTCCAACAATGGCCTCAGACATCATCAAAGTTGTACAGAGTTTAAAGAATAAATGTTCTACTGGTGTGGATGATATCTAGTGGAGCGGTCGCTCCACTCAGCCAAGTCTTACCGTACACTCACAGTCACTCTACATATACCGTAAATGCCTATATAAACTGAGGAGCAGACCAACTACTTTTACTGTAAGCAACAACATAGCATTTTCGGCCAACTGGATCTCAACAATGGAAAATCTCTCATTGTTGTGAAATGTCTTAATTTTGAGCTATGGCCCACCTGACAACATATACATCACGCGACAACAACCAGTCATGCCGTTTACGACCTAGAGGGCAGTGAAAATCGTGAAATTACACCGCTTTCTTCTTCTTCTTCTTCTTCTTCTTCTTCAGATGATATCAGAAAAGGTCGCTGTCACCGCCACAGCCTAAACGGCTGAACCGATCAACCTGAAATTTTTACCACATATGCACTTTTGGCGTCTGATGATACCTTGCCTCTTGTGATTTTTTGTGCCGCCATTTTTAAACCGGAAGTGACGTCATATATGAAAAACGGCTGGACCGATTAGAACGAAATTAGCGCCATTCGATTTAGATGGTCATCTATATGAAGTATGTTACTTAAAAATATAATTTTCTTATATTCTAAACCGGAAGTGACGTCATAAATTTGCAATATTTAGCTTATTTCATCAAATTATACTTTAAATACACATATAATTATCTTACATTGTAACATAGACAATACAAAATAATTATAATTTAAATACAGTGTTCTCGGTCGCCATTTCTGAAACCGGAAGTGACGTCATATATCGAAAACACCTGTACCGATTGCCACTGAACTAGCTCCTGTCTATGCATTCTGCAATCTTTTTGAAAAATCAATTGGGATAAATGAATATACAAATAAACGGTACCGGAAATGGCGGCAGGAACCACTAAATGAAACCGGAAGTGACGTCATATATTGAAAACGGCATGACCGATTTGACGGAAATTAGCGCTAAAGAATTCAGAAGGTCATTCATGAAGTATCAACTAGATAGAACTAGATTGTTTTCTTATTACCTATACCGGAAATTACGTCATGAATATGCTAAATGACGCCATTAATATGCTAAATGACACTCAATTCCCCAATCTATACTTTTAAATAGATATTTAGAAACATACATTGTGAATAATTATAAATTCAAGATTGCGGTGTACTCGGCCGCCATTTGCAAAAACCGGAAGTGACGTCATATATCGAAAACGGCTGTATCGATTGTAACCAAATTTTGGAATTGTGTAGGACTAATAATTATGAATTCAAGACGACATTATTTTTGGCCGCCATTGTTTAAACCGGAAGTGACGTCATATATCAAAAACGGATGTACCGATTGCAACTAAATTATGTAATTATGTAGGACTTATATTTTTGAATTAAAGACGACATTATTTTCGACCGCCATTGTTAAAACCGGAAGTGACGTCATATATCGAAAACGGCTGTACCGATTGCAACTAAATTATGTAATTATGTAGGACTTATATTTTTGAATTAAAGACGATATTATTTTCGACCGCCATTGTTAAAACCGAAAGTGACGTCATATGTCGAAAACGGCTGTACCGATTGCAACTTAATTATCTAATTATGTTGGACTTATAATTATGAATTCAAGACAACATTATTTCTGGCCGCCATATTTAAAACAGGAAGTGACGTCATTTATAGAAAACAGATGTACCGATTGCAACTAAATTATGTAATTATATAGCCCTTATATTTATGGATTCAAGATGACATTATTTTCGGCCGCTATTTCAAAACCGGAAGTGACGTCATATATCGAAAACAACTGCCGAGATTGCAGCTTAATTATGCAATTATGTTGCACTTTTATGAATTCAAGGCGGCAGTATTATTGAGCGCCATTTTTTAAACTGGAAGTGAAGTCAGATATCGAAAACGTCTGGACAGATTGTAACGAAACTCAGACTATTCTTCTTGGATAATCATTTTAAGTTTGTACCAAATGCAACTTTTCTTACTAACCAAATCGGTTGAGGCGTATTTTTTTAAAGAAATTAGTCCTTGGTAGGACATGTGCTACAAGCTGTATGAATAAACTAACAAAAGAAGTGATATCCCAGAAAAAAACACTCCGTGTAAAAAAGGCAGCCAAGTCTCTTTACTTTAAAAAAATTCAACACCGAAAAGGAGTGATATCAAAAAAGAAGCCAAGTCAATGACATTTCCAAATATTTAATCGTATCTTTGAAATAAAAGTATAAACACCGAGAAATACTTTACAAAAGGACTTGGCGCATCGTTTTTTTAAAGACATTTTTCTATTCATAAGCATATGCCATTTATATACAACCGTCATTTAGAATTTTTAGAATAATAGGGACACATCTTTCAATTACATATTATACATACCTACTGTAAAATATTTTCTATTTGAATATATACGCTATGAAACTTGTTGCCTATGTTTTCTATAAATACACAATAGTTATCTTCGTAATATTGTTTCGTGGTCAACATAATTAAGTCTCATGCGTTATACCTTCGCATCATGAAATACATTTCTATTAATCCGCATTTTATAACAATACATTTCACAAAGTACACAGAGACGGCACATAGAATTTCTTTAAATTTTTTAACTTTATACACTTGACACTTCAAAAATATATAATAGTGTTCCAAAGACAGTTCGTAATTATTTGACAACGTTTCATGAATTCCTTCAGTCAAGATCAAATTATGAAAAGATACCATTCTAATATCACCATATTAACAGTGCTATAAAAATATAAATGAGCCCACTTCCAATTGTTATTTAATTCTTCCACCCTTACATTACTTATCTATTACAACATGAAATCTTTCTTCTATCGCCATTGACAAAACTATAAAATAGCCATTACTAAAAGTAGCTTGATTCATAGATACTGGCTCTAAAAAAAAGAGGAAAATGTACCTAATTGTAAATTTCTTTCCACTTATAGGATAGAATGATGTCTTTAAAAAAACGATGCGCCAAGTCCTTTTGTAAAGTATTTCTCGGTGTTTATACTTTTATTTCAAAGATACGATTAAATATTTGGAAATGTCATTGACTTGGCTTCTTTTTTGATATCACTCCTTTTCGGTGTTGAATTTTTTTAAAGTAAAGAGACTTGGCTGCCTTTTTTACACGGAGTGTTTTTTTCTGGGATTTCGGTTTCCTTGATTAAGAAATGTATTAAGCATGTGGCTGAAGTATTAAGCCACGTTTATAATGAGTGCATTACAGAAGGTGTGTTTCCGGATAGGCTCAAAATTGCTAAAATAATACCGTTATATAAGAAAGGTGATAAGCTTAAATTAGGTAATTATCGACCAATTTCTCTGCTACCAGCGTTTTCGAAAATTTTCGAAAAGATTATGTGTCGAAACATAACTTCTTTCTTGGACAAGTTTAGTATTTTGTCTGATCGTCAAAATGGTTTTAGACAAAATAGATCTACTAGTTCCACAATTCACAATTTTTTACAACTGATAACGGATGCGCTTGATAATCATGAGCACCAGTTAGGTGTTTTTTGCGACCTGACTAAAGCGTTCGATTGCGTTGACCATAAAATATTAATTACTAAACTTAATCACTATGGTTTCAAGGGAAATGCACTGCACCTAATGGAATCATACCTAACTGATAGATCTCATATCACTGAAATAAAGTATTTTGATGATGAAAATATGGAAAGTATATATGCGTCTAAACCGGCGATTATCACTTGCGGGGTACCGCAGGGCTCGATTTTAGGTCCACTGTTGTTCATCTTATTCATAAATGACCTTCCGTTTAGCATTGATAATTCAGAGCTTTTCGCAGATGACACCAGCATACTCATCAAAGAGTCTACTTTTGAAAAACTTATAGATAGCGCCGAACAAAGTATCAATGAAACAAGCATTTGGCTTAAAACGAACAAATTAATCTTGAACACCGATAAAACAAATTTCATACAATTTCATACAACGCAGAAAAGCAAAAGTCTTAAAAGGGTTACTTCAGTAAACAATACACTGGATATGACGAATATTTCATCAGTTTGTCATACAAAATTTTTAGGTTTGACCATTGATGAGAATTTAAGCTGGTCGCGACATTGCAGTACCATTGCTAGCAAATTAAATTCGGCGTGCTTTGCTATCAGAACTATCAAATCATTATCTGACACAAAAACTGCTAAATTAGTTTATCACTCAAACTTTGAAACACACCTCCGGTATGGCATTGAATTTTGGGGATTATCCCCACATGCTCACAAGCTATTTATCATTCAAAAGAGAGCTCTCCGATCAATGTGTGGGGCTAGGACCAAGGACAATGTCATACCACATTGTAAGGAGCTCTTCCAAGTACATAATATTCTTACATTTTATAGCCTTTATTTACTAGAAGCAATTTCATTAATCAAACGTAATATCACCACACAGGTTTTTAATACTTCTGTTCACAATCATGATACTCGAGGTAAGGATAATATTCACACAAAAGGATATAATCTGTCTATTTCTCAAAAAAACTCAACGTACATAAATGCTAAATTTTACAATAGACTACCAATTAGAATTAAATCAATTGAAAGATTTAAGCACTTTAAGCATGAGCTCAAAACTTTATTAACCCAGAAAGCGTATTACTCGATTAATGAATTTGTAGAGGACAATTCTTTGTAGTGTGTTTAGGGCATTTTTGTACATTGTTTATTTTTTTTTTATTATTGTTGGACTATTGAAATAGATATTTCAAATAAAGCTTTAGTTATTAGTGTTTTAGAAATTGTTTTGTACTATTTGACTTTACTGATGTGTACTGCTTTGCTGTATACTGTGTGTATGTGTATCTTTCCAAATACCTTTGACTAAAGGTCAAATATGTATGATTGTATCTACATTGTTGGAAATAAATTGATTTGATTTGATTTGATTTGATTTGATTTGATTAACCGATCGATCTGAAATTTTTACCACATGTGCACTTTTGGCGTCTGAGGTGCCTTTTTATAAAACCAACCGGAAGCCGCTATTTTGAAACCGGAAGTGACGTCATATCTCGAAACCGGCTTGACCGATCGGAATGAAACTAGCGCCAAATGATTCAGACGGTCATCTTTATGGAACATCAATAGTCTAAAAAGAAGTGTACTATTACCGAAACCGGAAATGACGTCATAAAAATTAAGAATCTGACTTTAATCACCTCTTACTCCATTAACTATATTCAGAAGGCTTATAATGATACAAAACATTTATATAAGTAAATTCTAGGTGGCAGTGATTTCAGCCGCCTTATTGCTAAACCGGAAGTG
Organism: Leuctra nigra; assembly: GCA_934045905.1. Taxonomy (NCBI): domain Eukaryota; kingdom Metazoa; phylum Arthropoda; class Insecta; order Plecoptera; family Leuctridae; genus Leuctra; species Leuctra nigra. Next base: position 39,621,375 of record OW203761.1, read on the forward strand.
ATGCCAAATTGAAAATGGCTTATTTTTTCAAAGGAATTAGTCATTGTTGCTCCGATGTGTGTTACAAGTTGTGTAAATAAACTAAAAAAATTGGTGATATCCCCATAAAAAACACTCCGTGTAAAAACACCAGCCAAGTCTCTTCAACTATAAAAAAAATAGAAGAAATCTAAAAAATCAGCACTGAAAAGTAGTGATATCAAAAAATGGGCCAAGTCAAAACTTAATTTTAAAAACCAAAATATACTTGGCGCATCGTTTTTAAGAGTATTGTAGGTATATTATTATATTCACGTAAATTTGATTTTTGGCATATTCTATACTATTTATATGACACGATGCGCCAAGTATATTTTGGTTTTTAAAATTAAGTTTTGACTTGGCCCATTTTTTGATATCACTACTTTTCAGTGCTGATTTTTTAGATTTCTTCTATTTTTTTATAGTTGAAGAGACTTGGCTGGTGTTTTTACACGGAGTGTTTTTTATGGGGATACACCTTTACATGAAAAGGATGATGGTGAACAAGGTGAACTCATCCTAGAGGCTTTAGCATCTCTTGACAAGAATCAAACTCTGCAGCTGAGATATCTTTATCTACCTACTTGGCCACAGCAACTGCAAAGAATCACCGAACTTTGTCCCCATTTGCAGCATCTAAATATATGTAACTTTGATTCTGTAGATGATACAGACATGTGGCAGACACTTTCAGCAAGTCATTTGCGATTAACGATACTGAGTTTACTCTGTCGAAACAATGGCGATGGGTTCTACAATTATCTGGCATGTAAAGGGGTGTACATAAAAACTCTCGGAATAGAAACAGGAGGAACACCGCCGTTGAAAATTTTGCAAGCCTTAAGCGAAAACTGTACAAATTTAACAACCTTACGGATGGAACGTTTTAACTGGTCACTCACTGAGCTAGCGAGAAACCCAAGTTGAATTTTGTTACCAAAGCTCGAGGTACTTAAACTTATCATGGATGACTCTGACTTCGTACTTGGATTAGTATTACTTCATCTTTGCCTGGAAGACGCCGAGCAGCTGAACAACTTGTCAATTACTGGATACATGGAAGTCGTCGAAGACGTCGAAGCTGCTTTGGTCGAACTCTTCACCACACGGAGATATCGAATGCAACAGCTGAGATGTATGACTATCTATTTCCCTGCCTTTCTTTTGACAACGGAGTTTGTATAACGAGCCCGTGAGTTGTGCCCCAATCTGACTCGTCTTAAGATTGGCAGAATAAGCGAAAGGGATATCGTTTCCAAACTGTTGAAGGCATACACGAAGACACTGGATTTTTATATCTTCATTTAAAAACAGATTGAATCTGGTAGTTGCTTAGCACAAACCAACATAAATTAAACAGTGTGATATGAAAACATTATATAACTGTCTTTAATTGATTTAAATTAATGCTCGAGAATAAATGGCATTTATTTTTAAATAAAAAAAAATACATTTAAAGTGCAAATAAAATATGTGTAATATGTATTTACTAACTAGCAACATTTACCTCTCGGTGTAGTTTAATTTTGGCATGCATCAGTCACGCCATAGTTTAGTATACCTAGGCTGCGTTTCACCAAGATTCAAACCCAGTTTAGAGGCGGTAAACCTGGTTTAGAGGCTCCTAAACCAGGTTTACAACCTGTAAACCGGGTTTAGAATCTTGGTGAAACGCAGCCCTAGTATAATAAATGTGAATAGCACATGTACACTCTGTTATTTCAAAATTCTGCAATGCAATGACATGGATGGATGTGTCGTAAATCAAGCTGTCTTGTGCAAAACACAGATGTGTGTATGTATAAAATGTATATTTCGCTTAGCGATATGTATACATTTTATTACAACACTATGTTGTACGACTTGCTTGGCGCTGATAACCTCGCTGTTGAGCGCCATAAACCATAATATCTATCTATCTAGATAATGAAATTATTAATAATACTATTGCCTCACACAATCATCAAACTGATTGATTTGTACCTAAATTGGTATAATTATAATGCATCGGACTTGTTTAGGAACTTATTTGGCTCTTTGTATGTTCATTAATTAATTGAATGACCCTATTCAGTGTCCGTGCACTTCGATTACTTCTTTGGTGGATCAGCTTCATATCTCATTCATAGCAATCTTCTAAGAAGGATAGTAGGCTGTGGTAGAGATGCTGCGTAACACCAGCTAAAATGTGGTCTTCATCGGGATAGGTCTGTTGGCAGAAACAAATTTTGCAATTAAATATTAAGTAATGATCTGTATAGTCAACTGTCATAATTCAAGAATATGAAGAGAAGTAGTCTACTTTTTTACATTTTTGTTAGTGCAGGCAAGAAAATTGCCTTTCAAGATATTTATAGTTTTCTTAGAGACACATTCTTTAAAAAATATGTAGGTAGGGGGAAAATAAAACATTTAAAATAATTTTAGCGGATATACGATTGCTACGGATATACGAAAACAAATAAATTGTTATGTATTCATAGAATATTATTATTAGGTATAGGAAGATCAGGCTTAATGTCTGAATATCGCCTGTTTGTATTGTTCTGTATTTACCTACTTTCAATGCAAATAAAGACACATAATAATAACAATGGGAGGATGAGATAGGGTCATTATTGTAATGAAGGTCTGTGGCGCATAGCTTCGAAACTTTTGTGAATTTCAGACATGAATATGATGCATTTCTACATGATTTTATATTTTTAAGCCTATTTAATATCTTGACATATAAGTGGAAAAACGTCTGCGCAGTGTTGAATCCAGGCATACCTCGGGGGGGAGGGGGGGGGGGGCAGTGCCCCCCCCCCCCCCCCCACAAATACCTACTCAAAATACCTTCAAAATAATATGTGAAAAAAACACGTAAAAATAGACGGATCATGTCAAAAACCTTCCAAAACGGTTAGAAATTAGAATTAAGTTACAATTCCAAAAATTTTCCGGGGCTATGCGCCCCGGACATGCATATCCTGATAAGTTCAATAACCTTACCTGTTCTTAAATCTCTTAGACCATTTTTTGGATATTTTGCAATTTATAATTCCCCAAAATAGCTATACACTGTGATTCAAAATTGTACCTAAACGAATGACCGTGATCAAAAATTTTCTCGGGGGCTATGCCTCCGAACCCCATGTTTTCCACTGTGACTTTTCAAAATATATTACGTATAATAATTGTTTTGTGCTTTGTACAACAACAAGCATATTAATAAAACCCCACAAAACTCTTGGACATAACAATGGTACGAATTAAAAATACATTAAAACAACACAATATTTCGGAGACCCTTCCGTCTCCTTCATCAGGTGCACACTATTTTTAATTCGTACCATTGTTATGTCCAAGAGTTTTGTGAGGTTTTATTAACATTTGACTTGGTACATCATTCTTCCCTTTTATTAACAAGCATATTCAAAAATTAACTCTACCCCCCCCCCCCCCCCCCCCCCCCGAAACACCAACATCCAAAGAGTATACCCAAAAAATATGCCACCCCCAACTATTCAAGTGACCCTCCCGAGAAAAATGTCTGGATTCAACACTGCGTCTGCGTAATCTATAAATGGATCATACCTGTTGTGTGAACGGAATTCCTTTAGTCTGCAATGTCCGGGCCAGCATCATGGAATTGTGGTAGAGAGCAATGTTGTCAAATGTCCCATGAGCGAGGAACAGCTTCTTGTTACGCAGATTGTCGACCTTGTCAACAACATTCGACTCTTCGTAACCTTTCAAATTGTCTTTAACAGTTGGCATGCCCATCATACGTTCCGTATACATTGTTGCTGGAAAGAAATGTCAGTTTAAATTTCTGGTTGTTATGATTATGAAGACAAAAAGATTCATGATGACTCACTAAAATACATCCAGTCCGTGACTGGGGCGACTGCCATTCCACACTTGAAAATCCCAGCCGTGTCATTGGCTAATACTCTCAACGTACTGTAGCCACCGTAACTCCAACCCCAAATAGCCGTGCGGTTTTTGTCAAGGAAATTGTATTTCTCCAACAAATGTCTGCAAAGAAAAAATTATAGGTATAAAACTAAAATCCAAAATTTACTTATGGTTTGAATTGTTTATATACAACAGGAGGATCTGACTACTGTTGAAATAATTTAAATTCATAATTCCAATTCATAAGAATTTCCGAAATATTTGCTTGTTTCAGTAAATGGATTTATAAAAGTTTTAGCGATGTCGACAAACATATTTGTAAGTAATAAAAGATGTACACTCGGCCAAACAAAACTTGAACGTTGACAAAATTTGAATGACTGCTGGTCACGTACCATAACCAATCAAAGCTTGTTATTATCATTGAAATGTGAGGTCACCTACTAGAGTGACACAATGAGATCGCTTAGACTGACTTCTGATGGTGCAATCTTACATTTATCAGCCTATCAGATTTATTGATCGTTCAAGTTTTGTTTGGCCAAGTGTACCTAGCTGCGTGTCTGACAGTGTCTGTTGAAGTTTTAGTGGGATGATATTGGTTAATGAAAGATTGACGAAGACTCACTTTGTGACGCCTATCTGGTCCAGCACCTCCACAGAGCCCAGTCGTCTGTAGCTGTCAAACGCCATGCGATCTCCCTTGCGGCCCGATCCTCTGCCGTCGATGACCGCATACACGATGCTCTTGTTACACGTGAGGAAGTAACGCCAGTCAAGCTCAAAACGGTTGGAGATCTGGTATGCATCTGGGCCGCCATATCTGTGACGTAAAGCAGGTGATATTTGTCAGTCACAACCCTTTATTCAAACATTTAATAGTTTTGCTGAAACTAATATTCACCACACATGCAAACGTAAGAGCAGTTTTTATTTTCAATTTGTAAACTATTTTCATTTTTCAATTATTTGGGCAGTTACCTATACTTATAGTATATTTATTATGTTATTATTCTACGTTTCAATTGTATTTTAAACACTTTACTTGTACTTTTTGTGTATTGTGGTTAAATTGTTGTACTTGTTTTGTCTATAGAGTATAGATAAGTGACTGTGAGCAATTTCCCTGGATAAATCGCTTATTATCTGAAAATTATTATTTGTTATAAACTTGAAAAATATTGAGAACTTCGACGAAATTTTTAAAAGGTGACTTTTTCCTACTCCAACTCATTTAGAAAAATGGGCATTGCATAATGAAGACAAAATAAATTGTTGTTTGCATTAAGTATAGTTGAGCGAGCGTAGCGAGCGTCACCACGGTACTCTTATGGCACTTTCTCTGTGTGTTTTTTTGTTTTTTTTTGTGTGGTCACAGCCCAGGTCAAACCGCTCAAGCAATCGATCTGAAATTTTGCACACATACTAACGTAATCTATGAGGTCCCTGGGATCGTTTTTGAATGGGCTCCTGTGATTGGTTCAAATTTTAAAAAAACTATCTTTCGATTGGTTGTTCCGATCAATTAGAAATTTAGCAAAGTCATTTCAATCAACAATTTACCATATCATAATAAATTTCAGCCAAATCCTCCCATTGGTTCAAATTTGAAACCATTTTTACGGTGATTTTTGTAATTTAAACTAGAACAGATTAACCGATCAACTTGAAACTTCGCGTGGTCATTGGTACCAACATTTTAGATATTTTTGCCAATTTTCAGTCTAATCTGTCGTTATTTTCAAAAGTTTTGTCATTTTAAGGTCATTTTATTCCATAATCTTGAAAAATGTATACTAAATTGTCATCCCTGCCTTCTTTAAGCTTCTGTTCCAAGGCAAGGCCTGTAGAGCAGCCAAGCTATCCACAATGTACAGTAAAATGAAAGCATTTTTGAGCTAGCGCATAAAATCGGATGCAGTACAAAGGACAAATCCTCTAATTGGTTTAAGTTTAAATAATGTCTTCTGATTGGTCGACAATAAGTGATAACAATCGACAACAATGGTCGAGAAAAGTGTCGAGTCTCGAACTACCGACCCATAAGTTTGACGTCAGCAGTCTGTAAAGTTTTTGAAAAACTTATCAACAATTATATCTGGTCTATATTGAGCGGCATTGACTGGGTGGTAAAAGAACAGCATGGATTTCGACACTTCTTCTCTTGCGAAACGCAGCTGACTGGACTGGCCCAAGAAATATCTGATACTCTGGATGCTGATGGTGAATCTCACGCAGTCTTTTTAGATATGATGAAGGCTTTTGACAAAGTCCACCATGAAATTTTGATTTCAAAAGTAAATGCAGTAATTGAAGACAAAGCAGTTGTAAGAGTCATCCAGAACTTTTTACAAGGAAGAGTCCAAAGAGTAAAAGTGGGATGTAGTTTGTCAGATGAAGTCAGAGTGACATCAGGGGTTCCACAGGGAAGTGTACTTGGTCCACTTCTCTTCATCATGTACATTAACGATTTAATAAGTAACATCATATCGTCAATTCGGTTGTTTGCGGATGATTGTGTCCTGTACAGAAGAATCTTTGATGTAAGGGATGTGGACACACTGCAACAGGATCTTCAATCGATTGTTGATTGGATGGAAGTCAACAAAATGTTTTTAAATATAAATAAATGTGAAGTCGTGAAATTCTCTAGAAAAAGAGTCAGCTGTTCAGCCAATTACAACATTGATGGCCAAGAATTACAAACAAGAAGCGGATACAAATACTTGGGAGTCTGGTTAGACGAGAAGTTTGAGTGGAAAAATCAAGTTGGGCGGGTCATTGAAAAAGCAACCAAGAACATAAATTTTGTATTTAGAAACCTTTCGGGATCAAGTGTGGCAACAAAAAATCAAGCATACAAGACCATTCTTCGTCCATTATTAGAATATGGTGCAGCGGTATGGGACCCATACAGGAAAAATGAAGTTGAAGCACTTGAAAAGGTACAAAAAATTGCAGCCAGGAGGGTAACAGGACGAGTGAAAAAGTGGAAGCTGGAGAGAAATGCAAGGAATGAACTGGAGAAGGTGTGGGAAAGTCCAACTGAGATGATGAAGGAGCTGGGATGGGAGAGTCTGGAAAGTAGAAGAAGGATTACACGCCTGTGTAATTTGCTAAGAGTTAGAAAAGGGGAACCAGGGTGGAAAGAATTGGATGGTAAGATGAAGGGAGGAAATTGTAGAGGAAGAATCAAGAATGCATTAATTGAACCACGAGCACGGAAAGACATCGGAAGATTTTCATTTTTAAATAGAACAATAAGGGATTGGAATGAATTGGGTAAAGTGACAGAAGATTGGATGAAAATGGATGTAAGAAATGTAAGATATGAATTAACGAACCGAGGAGCAAGACAAGAACGAGAAGAGATGGATGATGATGTTATTATTTAGTTGTTAAGTATTTAGTGTTTAGTAGTAGTATTATTAGTTCCTTACCACCTGTCTGTGATAATCTGTAAGATGTAAATGAATAAATAAATAAATAAATAAATAAAAATGTTCACATTAAGTTCAAATTTTGCATGGTGATCAAGACCAACTTAATATTAAATTTTACATATTGTAAGCCCAATCAGTCAAGTATTAATTGTAATTTTACGAGTTTAGAATGGGATGTTACAAGAGATTTCTGGAGAAGGTATGTAGGTAAGACTTCACGACACAATGGATCTGTTATTCATCCAGAGTATTATGGAGATTGAAAAATTGCAGAGAAAACCGTCTTGTGCCGTGTCGTGCATCGTTACTCTGGGGATGTTGCATGTTCTGTGCTCGCTCATCAACGCGTTACACTGAGCGTTTTCCTAGTATATTATTATGAAACTTACACATCAACAAGTAATGGATACTTGGAATCTGGGTCCATGTTTGGCGGCAACCACATGTGAACTAGCGCCGTCATGTTTCCCGGCACTGGTACTCGAAGACGGAGTGTGTCGGGAACAGATTTATTCTCCAAGTGGTCTCTCAGGGATCGATTGTCTTCCCACATTGTCAGTCGTAAGTGATCCTGTGAGAAAGATCATGAGAGTAGAGTCAATAAATTGTTACGAAAACTTTTGAACAGAAAAAATTAATACATATTTTTTGGGGTTAGTAAGGACTAAGGAGGAGATATACTACAAGTATACAAAATTTATCTATTTCAGTTAAACAATCAGCAGACACATACTCTGCTTTTACCAAATAATATTTGACATTTTATCCTAACTAGGTATTAGGCGTTTTCAAAATCAATCATATTTTCTTTCAGTCTAGGATGTCCTAAAGCCTGAATAACACGGTTCAAGTTTCCTTGAAAGGGTTTAATTCAACCCTTGATTTCAAGGAAACATGAAAGAGAATTTAGACGATTTAATGTATATTGTTGATTGAAGTTGCGATGAAATTAACAATTGGTTGAAGTATTTCAAAACTTGAAGGAAAATATGACATGTTCTAATTGAAAAGGTTGAAGAGATGTCCTGAATTCAAGACTTGGACGCATGTTAAATGCTTCAATGTTTTCATTTAGACGATCCAAGTCTTGAATTCAACCCTCTTGCAAGGGTTGAATTCAAGGAAACTTGAATCGTGTAATTCAGCCTTAAGTCTTAATTTATATTATTCAATTGTAAAAAATTGTTTTTAAATCATAAATTTTACATTTCATCCAAAAGACAATTTGTGTTTTATTTTTGGGGCTTCTTCACTACCAAAATCTATTGCTAAGGTATCAAAAGTGTGAATGTGTTTTTCATTTTGGCACCTTGTTGTAAAGTGTAATCTCGGGGATGTCTGGCCCCCAGCAATGATACATATAGAACGACGCTTGGATGCTGAAGTACGCAGTGCTGTACGTGCACTCGACGCCGCCGTCGTCCGTAAGTCGACCGCAGGTGACGCAACCTGCTGAGTGGGGCGCCCCTGTCGCATAGTCGCTCACACTAAACACCTGCAAGCTAGCGGGCTCGCCTTCGATTGTGGCGTGGAAGTAGCTGAAACCATTATAGAATTCACGTGTTGCATTACACAGTTTCAAGTGATGACTATCACAATTTGATTTGTTACTTGACTGCTATGTGATTCAAATTATGCACCATTCAATCATCTATTGAGTCATATGGTGGTATTTGGCATATTAGTTATTAGTTGTGTTTTATGGTCCCCATTAAATATTCAAAAGCAACAGTGTTTGAAGAACAAAAGAAGCGCATGATTTATTCTAGGTTATGTGAATATTGCCAAACGCTACATTCCACCTCAGATGAGTATCATTGTTACTCATGGTTATTGTGTTAATTTTTCTTGATTTCGAGAGCCATTACGTTCGGTACTCCTTGATTACGAATGTTCTAAAATTGATATAAAGAGCATCACCAGTTTAATATTACTGCCCCCCACCCCTCCATCCAGCATTACTATAAAAATAATCAAAACGAACTATCGTATTACGTAATGTGCCTCAACTTGTTACAAATATTTAAGGGCTATATTTAATTTAGCCGCTCCAAACTCTCGTCAACGACCATACCATGTTGAAAACACCGGTTCTCGTCCGATAGGGCACTAGCCAAACTATCTCCCGCTAGGGTGCTGCCATCGGTTTTGTGACAAGTGTGAAGTAAGCTGTTCGTGCCACTCAAAATTAAAACTCGCGAAACTTTATTTTGACATGCGTAAGAAGATGTACTCACTGTTTAGATACATAGATTTTTTACTCTAGTATAATTAAATGTGTAAAAATAAGAAGATAGTGCAATATATAAAGCAAATTCTATTTCAATCTGAAGCGACACCCTCTCAATTGTTTTAATTGGAAGTTACAAAATTCCATTAAGCAGTGAGTCAGTTCAAGAGAGCACTGGAAACAAAAATAATTCTGTGAGCTGTCCATATATGATCAAAATATCATTATTACACTACCATTTCTAATAATTATCCACTATTTCGTTAAATAACCAAATATCAACATTAATTATTATAATATAACATGAAAATACGGACTGTGGAGTAAGAAATGCGTTGATTTGAAAAGCACAGCCTCGACGCTAGCGCCGAAGTGGCCGATCCCGTCGTCCTAGCTTGGCATCGCCCCATCACCGAAGTTAAGCAACATCGGGCGCGGTCAGTACTTGGATGGGTGACCGCTTGGGAACACCGCGTGCCGTTGGCAAAACTTTTTATTTTTATTTACAAGCGCCGAAATTAATTAGTTTATTTTTTTATCACAATAAATGATGATCATGATCACCTACAGATAAATTGCATATAATTACATATTTTTATGACCATAAAAAAAATATTTGTATATTTTCCGAAAAAGTAGTCTGAAAAATAAAGCATAACAAATTTAATTTCTTGGTCTTGTTGTCTTCCACAGCAAAGATGAACCCGCGCTAGCATGGGGCGCACTATATATACATGGCAATGCTAAAGTGGGTTCGTCTTTGCCGGTCATCATAATGCAATGTTACTTACGCGTAGAACTCTTGAGAGATTTAGACGCTTCCAACTCACGTCAACGACCATACCATGTTGAAAACACCGGTTCTCGTCCGATCACCGAAGTTAAGCAACATCGGGCGCGGTCAGTACTTGGATGGGTGACCGCTTGGGAACACCGCGTGCCGTTGCCTAACTTTTTATTTTATTTTATCTAGTGGAGCGGTCGCTCCACCCAGCCAAGTCGTACGGTACACTCACACTCACTCAACATACTGTAAATGCCTAATAAACTGAGGAGCAGACCAAACACTTTTACTGTAAGCAACAACATGGCATTTTCGGCCTACTGGATCTCAACATTGGAAAATCTCACATTGTTGCGAAATATCTTAATTTCGAGCTATGGCCCACCCCACCCCCTATACCAAATTTGGGAACAACAGGTTATGTCATTTGCGAGCAAGATGGCCGTGAAAACAGTGAAATTACACCCCTTTTAAAAGCTATCTGATGATGATGATGATGATGATGATGATGATGATTCAGATATCAGGAAACACTGTTGACAGGGCCACAGCCTAAACGGGTTAACCGATCGATCTGAAATTTTTACCACGTGTGCACTTTTGGCGTCTTAGGTGCCTTTTGCTATAACCGGTTTTCTGCCGCCATTTTGAAACCGGAAGTGACGTCATATCTCGAAAACGGCTGAACCGATCGAAACGAAATTTGCGCCAATCGATTCAGGCGGTCATCTTTATGAAACATCAATAGTCGAAATAGAAATGCACTATTACTAAAACCGGAAATGACGCCATAACAATGCCAAATCTGACTAAAACCATCTCTTATAACAATACATACATATTCAGAAGGCTTATAATGTTACATAACATTTAAGATACAGATATGAGTTGGCAGTGATGTCAGCCGCCATTTTGAAAACTGGAAGTGATGCGATAACTCGAGAACAGTTGGACCGATTGGAACGATGCTTTCGCAATTCATCATGGAATATAATTTTAAGCTTACATTTAGCACCAAACACAATTCTTCTTAGCAACCAAACCACAAAGGCGTATTTTTTTAAAGGAATTATAGTCATTGGTGAAACAATGTTACAAGTTATAAGAATAAACTGAAAAAAGGAGTGATATCCCCATAAAAAACACTCCGTGTAAAAATACCAGCCAAGTCTCTTTACTTTAAAAAAATTCAACACCGAAAAGGAGTGATATCAAAAAAGGAGCCAAGTCAATGACATTTCCAAATATTTAATCGTATCTTTGAAATAAAAGTATAAACACCGAGAAATACTTTACAAAAGGACTTGGCGCATCGTTTTTTTAAAGACATCTTTCTATCCTAAAAGTGGAAAGAAATGTACAAGCTTAAGTACTTTTCCTCTTTCTATTAGAGCCATCAAGCTACTCAAGCTATGAATCAAGCTACTTTTAGTAATTGCTATTTTATAGTTTTGTCAATGGCGATAGAAGAAAGATTTCATGTTGTAATAGATAAGTGATATGGTAAAAGAATTAAATAACAAGGAAGTGCGCTCATATATATTCTTATAACACTGTTAATATGGTGATATTAGAAGGGTATCTTTTCATAATATGATCTTGACTCTGAGGGAAATCATGAAACGTTGTCAAATAAATTACTAACTATCGATAGAACACTATTATATATTTTTCAAGTGTAAAGTGTATAAAGTTAAAAATGTTAAAGAAATTCAATGTGCCGTCACTGTGTACTTCGTGAAATGTACTATTATAAATTGCGGATTAATAGAAATTTATTTCATGATGAGAAGGTATAACGCATGAGACTTGATTAATATGTTGACCACGAAACAATATTACGAAGATATCTATTGTGTATTTATTACAAACAAAGGCAACAATTTCATGTGTACATATTCAAATAGAAAATTATTTACAGTAGGTATATACCCCATAAAAAACACTCCGTGTAAAAATACCAGCCAAGTCTCTTCAACTTAAAAAAAATAATGAAATCTAAAAATTCTGCACTGAAAAGTAGTGATATCAAAAAATTAGCCAAGTCAAAACTTTATTTGAAAATCAAAAAATACTTGGCGCATCGTGTACATAAATAGCTTGGAAGTATAAGCCAATTATAAATTATACATGAAATATACATATACATAGTATACCTATAATGCCCTAAAAAAACGATGCGCCAAGTATTTTTTGATTTTCAAATAAAGTTTTGACTTGGCTAATTTTTTGATATCACTACTTTTCAGTGCAGAATTTTTAGATTTCATTATTTTTTTTAAGTTGAAGAGACTTGGCTGGTATTTTTACACGGAGTGTTTTTTATGGGGATATCACTACTTTTTTTAGTTTATTCTTACAACTTACGTGTGACACATATCACATGAACAATTACTAAATCCTTTAAAAAAAATTACCCTTTACAATTTGGTTATTCTCATGAAAAAAACAAAGGTTTCATTCCAATCGGTCAACCCAGTTCCGAGATATGGCAACACGTCGGTTTTCAAAATGGCCGCTGAACTTTCTGCACTGCCACATAGAATTTATAACTATAAATGATGTGTATCATTTTTAGCTTTCTGAATATGTATTTATTGTATAGGAGGGGATTATAATGATTTATAAATTTGAATGACGTCATTTCCGGCCTCATAAATAGGAAAATTCTAGTTTGACTGTTCCTATTCCATAGAGATGTCCTTCCGAATCGTTTGGCACTAGTTTCATACCGATCTGTCAACCAGTTTTCGAGATATTACGTCGTTTCTTCCGATTTCAAAATGGCTGCTGAAATCACTGACCTCTTGAATTATAATTTAAACATGATTTCATTTTATTATAAGCAGTCTCAAATAGTATATTTATTGCATCAAAATGTAAATTTGTGCGATTTTTAAAATGTGTGACGTCATTTCCGGTTTCAGTATGGGAAACTGCAAATATTATTGATGATAATACATAAAGTTGACCGTCTAAATTGTTTAGCGTTGGTTTCGTTTAAATCTATTAAGACGTTATTAAGATATGATGTCATTTCTGGTTTCAAAATGGCGGCTTCCGGTTGGTTTTATATCAAGTCAAATAATATCACAAAAGAACATACGTTACATAAATATCAAAATAATTGGATCAAATTTGTTGCCGAAATGCCAATCGATGAATTAAATTTCATGACGTCATTTCCGGTTTCGTTAACATAAATTTTAGTCTGTTGCTATTGATTATCCATATAGATGACCGTCCGAATCGTTTGGCGCTATTTTCGTTCCAATCGGTCTAGCCGTTGTTGAGATATGACGTCACTTCCGGTTTCAAAATGGCGGCACAAAAAATTCATGGGGTGAAGGTTAAATCAGACGCCAAAAGTGCACACGTGGTAAAAATGTGAGATCAATCGGTTCAGCCGTTTTGGCTGTGGCCATGTTACCGGATTTGAATTCCAGGAGACTACTACTACTGAGATTATTATTATGAAAACCGCCCTAAAACACTGTTTTCACGGCCCTCTAGCGTGCAAAGGGCGTAACCTATTGTTCCCAAATTTGGTATATGTTGTAGGGTGGGCCATAGCTCGAAATTAAGATATATCGCAACAATGTGAGATTTCCCAATTTTAAGATCCAGTAGGCCGAAAATGCCACTTTGATGCTTACAGTAAAAGTGGGTTTGCTCCAGCCTTTATTTGAGAGTGTGCGCGCCGTACGACTTGGCTGGCGTGGAGCGACCGCTCCACTAGATAATATGTAATTGAAAGATGTGTCCCTATTATGATAAAAGTTCTTAATGACGGTTGTATATAAATGGCATATTACGCTTATGAATAGAAAAATGTATTTAAAAAAACGATGCGCCAAGTCCTTTTGTAAAGTATTTCTCGGTGTTTATACTTTTATTTCAAAGATACGATTAAATATTTGGAAATGTCATTGACTTGGCTCCTTTTTTGATATCACTCCTTTTCGGTGTTGAATTTTTTTAAAGTAAAGAGACTTGGCTGGTATTTTTACACGGAGTGTTTTTTATGGGGTTTTTACTTACAAGCGCCGAAATCCATTAGTTTACTTTTTATACAGGATGGACACAATTATTAATGATGGTCATGATCACCTACAGATATAATGAATATAATTTTTCATTACATATTTTTATGACGATAAAAAATATTTTTATATTTTCCAAAGTAAATTGAAAAAAATAAGTCTGAATAAAATAAGCATTAAAAATGTAATTTCTTGGTTTTTGTGGTTTCCGCACGCACATCACGCCACATTAATAATCAGTAAATACAATTGAATTACAAAATAAAACATTATGTAGATGAGTTGTCTATGTTACGCGGAGAACTCTTTAGATGAGATTTAGACGCCTCAACCTCTCGTCAACGACCATACCATGTTGAAAACACCGGTTCTCGTCCGATCACCGAAGTTAAGCAACATCGGGCGCGGTCAGTACTTGGATGGGTGACCGCTTGGGAACACCGCGTGCCGTTGGCTAAACTTTTTATTTCGTCTCATTCTTGCATTATCCAAAGACCATTAGGTATTACTTATTATTATAAACATGTCTTCATTTTGCAACTTAACAAAATAAATAAAAAAAGTCTTGATAATAAAATAATTTATATATACCTATACAACATATAAAAATAATATATCTTTTTAATTTGCATCTATTTTAATTATTTACCATTGGTCAATAATGACATAAAATTAAAAGTAAGTGTTAATAATTAAAATCAATTCGATATAATGTTCAATGCGGTCATAAAAATGATTTGGTTAGCATTAGGTAAATAAAAAGTTTTGCCAACGGCACGCGGTGTTCCCAAGCGGTCACCCATCCAAGTACTGACCGCGCCCGATGTTGCTTAACTTCGGTGATCGGACGAGAACCGGTGTTTTCAACATGGTATGGTCGTTGACGAGGATTATGTGGATCTAACTAACATATAGCCAGATAACTTTTTAGTGCAAACTAGGAAGGGAAATCAATTTCTCTATATGAACGATAAACTATGAACGAAAGCACAATCATTCACCTTGAAAAAATAACTTAAAAAAGTAGGTATTATAATAAAATAGTAAAGTAGTAAAGTTTTATGCCTGAAAGTGCTTCAGCGGCTTCAGCCCTCTTGCGGTGACTCCTTCAACTACTCCACTACGCGCGGGAGAATTCGAATGAGAATCAATGCAAGGAATACTCGACTCGCCAAAATTAAAATAGGTTTTAGGGAATCTATTCATTTCATAATAGTGCGAGTGCTTTTGACCCTGATTGGCCCTCAGAATTTATTTACTGGATCGAGAACATTTTTATTAAATTTACCTCTCGAACCACACAATGGTCACATTTTAATGTTTAATTCTAAAACATACAGAACCAAAAGAATATAAGCCAGTCAAGGGAAATTCCCATGCACAAGTTTGTTCTCCACAAAAACAGAATCCTTTGAGGTCGTGGCCCATCCCCCACTGACTCACATGACATGGCGCTCCTCGTCCCAGGCAATGACGTCGACGACAGTGAAGGCGCCAGCTGTGAGCGCCGCGACGCTCGGCTCCGGCTGGCCGCGCTCGATCAAGGTCAAGTGTCTGTAGTTCCCGACGTCGCCGTCCTGCGGATGTGGCGTGATGACCAGCATGCGGCTTCCGTCGGTAGAGAACCGGGGGGCGGCGTAGACGGTTACCCAGCCGTTGGGCTCTTCAGTTTTCCACGCCTAACATTCACTTAAATTTAAATCATTGAAAATTATTTTTCAAATACATTTTATCGAATAACTGTAGGGTAGAAGAAAAAAAGCCTTCTCTGTAGAACCCAAAAATTAATAGTTTTGCCAACGGCACGCGGTGTTCCCAAGCGGTCACCCATCCAAGTACTGACCGCGCCCGATGTTGCTTAACTTCGGTGATAGGACGAGAACCGGTGTTTTCAACATGGTATGGTCGTTGACGTAAGAAGATAGAATCCAACTGATATTTAAAGCAATAATAATTGGGAAATGGTTTTATTCCGAAATCCCTTAAAGAAATGAAAAATAGTACTAATAAGAAGGCGATTAAATCATAACAAATGTCTAAGAAAACTACATAGCCAATCAGCGATCACCAATTTATATGTCAATATAAATATAGTGCAGTGGTCTCTTACGCCAGGTCATCGGCAAATTTACGCTGGAGAATTTGAATGACGAATCAAGACGACTGAACAAAACAATACAAATGAAATCCATAATATGCCGTTACGACTAGTTGCCTTGCCCCCTCCCTCCGACCCCGTACTTAGATTATGCTCATTTTACAGAGAATTCATTTGATAATTAATTAAAACAAGACCGAGCAATGCACCGTATACTAACCGTCTCGCACGAGAAGAGTGTTGTGTTGCAAACGATGATCCACATCTTGTTCTGCAGTCTGTTCTTCCACACGGCAACCACCTCCTCAGTCATCGTCCAGGCCACGTCCCCTAGGATCGGCTCCCTGCAATCAATGTGGAGTTATTGCCATGTTGGGGGTGGGGGGGGGGGGGGGCACGCACTATGTTCTGCCACATGGCAACCACCTCCTCAGTCATCGTCCAGGCCACGTCCCCTAGGATCGGCTCACTGCAATCAATGTGGAGTTATTGCCATGTGGGGCGGGGGGGGGGGGGGGGGGGGGGGGGGCACGCACTCTGTTCTTTTACACGGCAACCACCTCCTCAGTCATCGTCCAGGCCACGTCCCCTAGGATCGGCTCACTGCAATCAATGTGGAGTTATTGCCATGTGGGGGGGGGGGGCACGCACTCTGTTCTTCCACACGGCAACCACCTCCTCAGTCATCGTCCAGGCCACGTCCCCTAGGATCGGCTCACTGCAACCAATGTGGAGTTATTGCCATGGTGGTGGGTGGGGGGAGGGGGGAGCACGCACTCTGTTCTTCCACACGGCAACCACCTCCTCAGTCACCGTCCAGGCGACGTCTCCTAGGATCGGCTCACTGCAATCAATGTGGAGTTATTGCCATGTGGGGGGGAGGGGGTGGGCACGCACTCTGTTCTTCCACACGGCAACCACCTCCTCAGTCACCGTCCAGGCGACGTCCCCTAGGATCGGCTCACTGCAATCAATGTGGAGTTATTGCCATGTGGGGGGGGGAGGGGGTGGGCACGCACTCTGTTCTTCCACACGGCAACCACCTCCTCAGTCACCGTCCAGGCGACGTCCCCTAGGATCGGCTCACTGCAATCAATGTGGAGTTATTGCCATGTGGGGGGGGGGGAGGGGGTGGGCACGCACTCTGTTCTTCCACACGGCAACCACCTCCTCAGTCACCGTCCAGGCGACGTCCCCTAGGATCGGCTCACTGCAATCAATGTGGAGTTATTGCCATGTGGGGCAACCACACTTGAAACTGAAGATCATAATATTAGTATCACATCGTAAAATGTTTTCACCAGTCCTCCAAAGGTTCTCAGTCCAATATTTAGTCCAAAAACCCCAAAGGAGTCATACCCAAGACCCAAAAAAACAAAAGATCATGTTTTCTGGACCGCTCCTTCACCCTTTTTATTTACCATTAGATATTTAGGAAATGGTGCCCCACCCTCCCCTCCCCACTCCGGGTAAATATTCCGGCCCGAATGGTTGCTTATTGCACCATGGCATTGATAAGGTGCAGTTCCGTGGTAGGTTGGCAGGAGGGTTGAGTTACCTGACTTCAGCTGGAGGTGGTACTGTCTCGACATTCTGCACCCCCTTGACGAAGTCCTCCAGGTCGACCACGCTCAGCGTGACTGTCGGGTTCGGGGTGCCGGTCTGGAAACAGGAGAGCGTTTCTATAGCCATTCAGATTCCATGGGGGTGGTTACTAGTTGAATATGTTTACAATTCTAGTTTGAACCTTTGCGTTTACAATACGAGAGATTCCACTAGAGATAGAATTGAACAAACACAAATCTTAGAATATTTATGCGTTTTTAGAAGCAACTCCGTGAACTTTTTTGTTTCTAATTGGACTTGTGGAAATTAAATGTTCTAAAAATGATATTTTCCCCAAGAAATTGTATATTTTGTATTGATTCTAAATCTAATCACCTTTTTTTATTCGGAACATTTGCTTCTACAAAGTTAGGATGCACTATCTTTTCCATTCACTTTCACGTAAACTTCGTGCAAATAAAAATTCTCGTTGATCACATATTGTTTACCTTCTAATCAAAGCGTGTTTAATGACTTCTCTCGAACTTACTTTAGGATATCTGACATTGATGATCTTCACGTACTGCGTGTTGTTGCCACCAGGTTCGCCGTACATCGATATGGACTCGTTGACAACTTCAGAGTCGTTGAAAGTCGCGTACGCCATCTTGTTTCCGCTCCACGAGAACCACAGGGCTCGATGAGACGCGAAGACAGCGTCTAGAACATGAATCAATTACTTCGGAATACTGATCATTTCTAGTTAAGATCAGGAACTGGAACCCAAATGAATATCGGTTCCGGTTCCGGTTCCAAGTTTTGATAAATATCGGTTCGGATTCCGGTTCCTGGAAAAAAAAACTGTTCCGATTCCAGTTTCGGTTCCATTTCGGTTCGATAAGTGATCATTTATTTGAAAACTGTAAATGGTAGTAAATATTTTCAGATTTGAAAGGCAATAAAGTAAAAATTCAGTGAAGTTTCCTTGTGGAACCGTTATGGAACCCAAATAATGTGTAATATTAATAGGGTTCCGGTTCCGGTTTAACCTTACAAATCATATGTGTTCCAATTCCGGTTACGGTTCTTTTCGGTTCCGGTTTCGGTTCCAGTCCCTGGATAAGATATTTGCAAAGAAACACACAAATGCTCAAAACTACCTTTTCCGATAGATGTGTGATTTGTTATTCGACCTATTCTTAATTTTAAATTGGTTGGTTATTATGAACAAAGAATATGAATATGAAATAAGACAATAAAATAAAATACACTCTATGGAAACTCCCTCCTTAGAAGCCCAGTCGCGACACGACGTTGTTAAATTTGTTCAAACAGAATTTGTCAAAGAATGTGTTCAAATTTATCTCAAAGAGATACGCGAGATCGTTTTTACAAAAGCCATCTCACACACAAAAGACATCTACATCTCACAGATTCTACTTACAGAGTTGCAGAACTCGCTACTAACAATTACCATTGTATATCCAGTCAGCAGCGCCATTGTAGACGAGTTCCTGAACTCCTGTGCTGGTGATGCGGTGTTCTGTTGTGTTCTGCACGGATGTTCTGTAGTAGATGTCGTTGTGGTACACGTAGGCCAGTGCGTTGCCACGTGTCGACCACGTGGCGTACTGGATGACGTCATTGTCAGGGAGGTTCGCGCTGTTGTGCAGCTTCACGCTGGTCCTGAACATTGTGCGTTACGGTTACGTTACTGTTATAAAATGGACGTTACCATAAATGTACTACTTTAACTAATCACTTCGAACAAAATACGAGTACATTTGGGAAAGGGAAATAAATGTTTTCCCAAGTAGGCAATTAATTATTTAATTGCAAGTTAAATTTATTTTAACGCAGTACTGGTGTAGTTCCAAGAGTTGTTTCGTGTTTTTAATTAGCACATAGGTATTGTTACAGTGGTCGTCGCAAGTATTTCATTTGTTATTGTCATTGATATATTGGTTTATTTTTTCTCCTAATCAAAGATTGGTAAAACAGGGCCTTTAGTGCATTAAAATTCCTCGTATACTAATAATAGATAAAACGCGAGCTTTTGAACGTCATTCGTGGAATTAATGACGAAACAAAGTTAAAAAAAAGCTTTACAAATATTATTATTATTTGCTTGTAATAATTCGGAAGAAGACATTGGGAAAGACAATAAAAGACTTGTTTCAATATTTACTTATTATTTCTAATATGCATTAGTGTGCATATTATGTCAACTCAAGTAAATGGATAGTTATGTTTTAAACAATCACAAATCTATGTGTATAAGCATGATATAAGCATGTATAAGCATGTATAAGCATGATACGCAATGATATTTTTGGAAACAATAAAATATCCAAATTGCGTTTCCTTGTTGATGTATGTACATTTTCTACATAGTCATAGTAAAATCTTACTATTCCTATTCCTGAAAAAGTGCCCATAGTTATACTGAAGCAAATTATATATGAACACTTAGCCAAACAAAAAATGACAACTGTTTAGGATATTCAGACATTTTTTTTGTTGATCCAAGTTTTCTTGATGCTTTTTTTATTGACGCTATGCGACTGACTCCAAAGAGGAATTTATATCATGTTGGTGAATTTGTAGATAAATACAATTATATGTTTGTTTCTTATTAAATTACATTACGGATAATGGCCTCCTATTTATATCCCAAATAAGTAACAAGTATCATTAAGAATACACTTAAAGTATCCTTCATTTAAAGTATAAAAGAAAATGTGTGCCAAATCCCGTGTAGTGAACATTTTATTTTAGAATGTGTAGTATAACTTGACCAACGCTTTACCGATCACAAATATCCTAATTAAACCCATTGCGGTGCCTTATAGATCAATGATGATATAACATTGCTTCCTGACTTACTGTGCCTCTAGGTCAATGATGTTGTAACGACTGCTGTAGATGTGACGGAATCTCTGAAACAATTCGTTCTTCTGTGAATCAAAGTAGTTTAATGCCAAATCAACTCAATCACCTTTTAACAATTGCTTACCTTCGACGTGTTGTAAGCAATCAGCAGATACTTGTGGTCCGGAGAAAGAGTGAAAGAATAATAACGTGCAGGAATCTAAGAGAGAAATTCAGTTATTAATTCTATAATCTTATTAATGTAAAAATACACCTTCAACACTCTATAATTGAATTTGATGTACCTATATAATGTTCTGCTCATATATGATTTTTTTTCTGATGACCTCAGATATAGGGTGACGATATTAAATACCAAAAATATTAAATTAAATACTCAAAAATAATTTACTTATTATTAAAATATAAAATAAACTTATTAATATTATTTGCATTACTGAGGAGGAACTGCAAAGTTTTTATTTACAAAAAAATTGGTAATTTAGGTTTTACATAAAAACTCTTTTTATATAAGAAAATACTTTGTAAAAATTTACTTTATTACACTTAATGATTTTATTGTGATCGTGTAATAGCGAAAATTATAGTATAATTCGTACAATTTATTTAATTCTTGAAGAATCTCAGAACGGTAAGGATGGCGTTGGATTCAATTGCTCCTTCTAATGTCATAAGTCGTGAGTCATGACTCACCAATGAATCGTTCATGATGAGATTTGTCGATGTCATCGTCTCCATGTCATGCAGCATGACAAGATTGGACTCGGAGACGTAAGAGAACTCACTGTCTATGACAAAATGACAACACAAGTTGCAGAACACTTCGACCTTGTCTACGGGAACAATCTCATTGTCAAGGATGTGATTAGATTTAATTTCAAATATAAATTAATGTGCAATTTTGACCTACAGGCGTGTATAATGGATGACAGGACTAAAATTATGTGGGTATTTGCTCCGGACGTTGAATCGTATTTAATGCGGTTCAATTTTAAAAGAACAAAAAGCAAAACTATAATTCTTAGTAGATTTAACTTATCCCAGCGATGTTTTCAAATTTTGGAGATAATGACCGATTCTGTACTTGAATATGCGGGTGCACTAGGTAATTCTATTCAATTTTTTTATTCCACTTAAGTTGATAGCTTTTTAAAAAATAATTTATTGTGCTGGTACAGTTTTAAGGAGATGAGTGCCTACTGCCCAATTTAAGATTGACAATTGAAATTGGCCACTTTAATACGGGATAATACACCCTTGACACTTGGCTTTGATGAAATAATTTGCCTCAAATAATTCGTTCAAGCTCTGATTTCATGCACAGTGTGGGGTTGCATTTGGATCTAGAGCTAACAAAGACAATGTAGTAATTGTACAATTAAAATTGTTTATTAAGAATTATGTAATTTCTCCATAGATACTTCGACTTTCATTTATATTAATCTTTAGTATTCGCTTACTCATAGAGTGAGCCCCAGATGCTACTTCAATTAAAAAATATCAAATGTGCATTAATTATTTCACTAGATTATACCTTTATATAACAAATTGATTGAATTGATTAAAATTGATTGAATTGAAATTGAATTTAAGCTTCAGGCGCTGTCTCCAACAACAACAAACCATTTTTATTGAGGGCTGTGAGCTCCTTAAGGGTCAGTTGCCCCTCACAATAGAGTACTTAGTACTACTCTCACACTTAGCAACAGTTGTTCAATTGTTCATAGATCATCTGAGATGAATACGCGATGTAGAAGAAAGTGAAATGCGGTCACGTACGTATACAATTTGCAATAATAGTTATTAATTTGCCGACTCATTTTATAATCAAAAAACAGTTGAAAACTTCTTGTAAACAATGACCTCGCCCAAGGACTAATATATTACACTCCAAAAGAAAGTCTATGATTGGATCTATAGAATAATGTTCCTCGAGTAAATAGAGTATGGTTTATTACTGTGATACGATTAACAAGGATTGCGGTCATTAAGATCAGTTCGACTTTTGCAAGAGAGTAAGCTTCAAACGTAAAAGTAAAAGTTGTAAGAGATAGCCTTTTCATTCCAAGCCTGCATGCGATTTGATAATAAGTATGCCGGCGTTTGTAAGTCTCTGCTTACAGGCCTTGGAACTGAAGCATCAAGAAAGCCATTTTAAGATTATGGAATAAAATGTCCTAATGACAAAAACTTTTGAAAATAACGACAGATAAGTCTTTTAATTAGCAAAAATACCTCAAATGTTGGTCCCAATGACCATGCAAAGTTTTAAGTTGATCGGTCAAACGGTTCTAGTTAATAAATTTCAAAAATCACAGAAAATATGGTTTTAAATTTTAACCAATTGGAGAATTTGGCTGAAACTTTGTAAGATTGGGGACAATGCTCGTCGTAATGACTTGTCAAAATTTCAAATTGATCGGACTAACTAATCGAAAGATATATTTTTTTTAATTTGAACCAATCAGCGGATTTTCAAAAAAAAATAAGGGTCTGCAACGCCCAGAAATGGTCCGTACATGTGTGCACAATTTCAGCTCGACAGAAGAAAAACTGTGACCTGTTTAGCCTCAGTAACAGGAAAAAAAGAAAATACGTGCGTGCCAAAAGAGCCAAAAAGGAGTCGCTCGCTCAATAAATATAACATGTGTAACTGATTTTAATACACATTTTTATGTCTGTGTTTTTACTGTACTAGTACTAGTACTACTAACTTTCTAGACAAAGTACCTAAACCAACTTTTCTACTAATTTGAAAAGAAGAGGACATATTAAGCGATTGATAAATAAATGTAAAATGCAAAATATAAATGCGTGAACATTCTGTAACTTGAATGAATCCCATGAATCCGTCTAATGTCTCACCTGATTCCCAAGTGCCGTTGAACAGCTTCGGAGAGTAAACGTTGCTGAGGATGTCTTCAAGTAGCAGCGCTTGTTTGTGCTTCTCCGACTTCTTGTCCATCCCGGCGTTCATCATGATGGCCGGCAAGATGACGAGCAGCAAGACGGCTGACACGACGCCGGTGACCACGCATCCCACGGACAGCCAGTAGCGAGTGCTGTTAGTAGTAGACTAGAAACATATACGTATACTAATTATAACTAGAATTAAGTGTAAAATCATGAATAAAACTAGGTGAATATATTTTTCGTGCACTCGAATTCGAGATACCACAACAGACAAAATCACAGTTGTTTCTGATTTTATATCATGGGTGTTGAATGCAGTAAGAATAAAAAATAACTAAAAAAGATGTGAAAATTGGATCTGAGACAATGAAAATGTATGTGTCTATCTCACATTACTCGAGTACCACAGACACCTTAAATATTCACTGTTAATAAACGAGATGTTCAAAAATGTTCAAAAAATGTATTTGGCATACGTTCTGGTCTGATATTGTTGGTATTCAATTCTGGTTGTCGGTAAAAGTCTCTAACAGCGTCTAAAAGTTTTAAAAAAGTGTCATCATCCGTAATTACACTGTCTTTCTACGTACCACCAAATTCGTTACCGATATCTCAAAATCGTTTAAATTCGTCATGATAATGACAAAAACGCAACTTTTTCTCCAAAGTCACTCCAAGTTCAATAACATGTCCAAGAGAAAATGCAATTTCCTTTGCTGCAGTTGCGTTCTGAATACTGCTTGCAATTCATAACTGAGGACTTCGAAACGATGAATGATAGTTTAGTTTGCATGCAAATTATACAGCTTTTAAAGCCTTATCGAGCACCTAATGGTGTGATTAAACCATGGACGATGTAAAGCGTTGGCTAATATTCATTTTTTAAATGCCTATTGTTGAAGCTCATCCTGCGATTGTATCTTGTCATCAATGTGCAAACCAAATGTGCAGACTTAAAAAAAATCATGGAAAATTATCTCACTGATTTCTGTATCAATTACCTCACTAATTGCATTTGAAAAAACATATTTTAAAATATGGGGAGTTCTCAAGATAGATTTAAAAGGCAAATTGATAATTAATTTCAGTTAATTTCAGTGTAAAAAAATATCCGGGCTTCAGTTAGAATTTTTCTTACCCTTTTCATGACTATTTAAAATTAATTTTAAAAATAAATCGTTCATTTATCTGAATAATATTATAAAATGTGATGAATATAAAAATAATATTTGCTCGAGCTCGTGCTTTTCTTTAAGTTGATCAGTGATTATCGATAAAACATGACTGTAAGTTGTTATTGATTCTGTCAATCATTGAAGACATGCCATCGAACAATGATTACAATAGTCACGTAAGACGTATGTTAATGACGTCACGGATGATTTACATTTGCCCAATGTGTTACGTTGAGAGTTGCACGAGTGCCAGTGATTGTGTCGGTAGCAGAGTTGTTAATACTTGATGCGCAAGACAACATTCCTAGAATGTAGAATAGAACGTTTTGAGATTCTGTAACAGGGACATTTAAATATTTGACATATTTCATATTGTACGAATAAATACATGGATAACCAGGCGCGTAGGAACTAAATTTACAAGAGGGGGGGGGGGGGGGGGGCGAATAATATTGTAAAAGAACTTGAGCTAGAAATACTAGTGTCTA
Organism: Leuctra nigra; assembly: GCA_934045905.1. Classification (NCBI taxonomy): domain Eukaryota; kingdom Metazoa; phylum Arthropoda; class Insecta; order Plecoptera; family Leuctridae; genus Leuctra; species Leuctra nigra. The sequence goes on from OW203761.1 coordinate 39,646,910, forward strand.
CGAAGACAAAGGGGGTCTGGGGGGAGGGCCCCCCCAGTGAATTGCAAGTCCGGGGCCCACAGCCCCAGAAAATTTTTGAATTTCAGGCATACGAGATTTTAACACTTTTTAAGCATATTTTTATCTTGACATATTATAAATGTACCTATAAGAACATAGGGAGGGGAATTGAATCACGGGGGGTAGCTTCTCCACATTCGCCCCCCCCCCCTTCCTACGCGCCTGTTGATAACAATAGTCAAGGATGATTTCGGACCTTCGTTGTTTGGAATGGCAAGTGGCATCCCAAAGATGATTGTTTTATGGCCTTTGACACGTAGTGACAACGGTACTGTTCAGGACATACTCATCGCCACAGAAAACAAACAATCATTCACTACAATTCCAAAAGAGTAATTGTTTATTGTGTAACCATTAACCAATAACCGAACATTCTATATTACCTGCTATCGAAAAAGGGCACAGAAATATAGACAAATTAAAAAGTAGTGTTATCACAAGAAAGAAGCCTTGTTATGTATATCTCCCTTCTTCCGCGACTGATCTAATACTCGACCCAGATATGTTTTGTATATCGTACAAATTATAATGAATTAAACTTGTCTTTACCTTATTGAAACTAATGCCTTTGTGCGAAGTCCTGCGTATCGCACTATTTGGCAGTCTCGAATCCACTTTCGCCTCATCGACACGTACTGTGTAGATTTCCACATCATTAGCGGCCGCCACTTTATTTTTATGCACCATTGTATGCTCCCAACACCACAGGTACACCGAGTAATATGGGTCAAGAGCAACACTCAATGAATACACTTGGACATCGCCGACGTAAGAAGAGAGTGAGTTGGAAGTGAGAACGAAGATGGAAGGTGATGGTTGTAGATGCCGGCGAGGAGGTAGAGAGTAGTGGGATGGACAATATTGACGATAGACGGAGGTTATGTTGAAGATGTGTAGAGGACGACGATAACGATGTCGGAGGGTGGTGACCGTTGATGAAGCCGACGAGACCTAGTAGACGAGTCAGAGGGTGGGTTCGTTATTGACGTTGACGATGAAGAAATGTAGAGAGAAGGTCGTTGATGACGTCGCCGATGGGTTCGTAATTGTGGATAGTAATCGTGATTTTGGAGTGTGGTGACGGTTGACGGGTTTGAGATGTCGACGTTGATGTAGACGACAACGGTTGACGTAGATGTGTCAATCAGTAACGTTGACTTTGCCGATTATGAAGGGTGATGACGGTTGACGTGTCGTTGACGTGTCGGCGACGATGTTGATGTAGGCGACGACGGTTGATGTTGAGGCTTCAATCAGTACCGTTGACTTTGACGATTACGTTGACGTGTCGGCGACGACGTTGATGTAGGCGACGACGGTTGACGTTGAGGTTTCAATCAGTACCGTTGACTTTGACGATTACGTTGACGTGTCGGCGACGACGTTGATGTGGACGACGACGGTTGACACCACTTGACGAAGAGGTCTCGTCTGTTAAATGAGATAGCACGATGATAAGATGATTGGCTAGGTCTGTGTTGACCCTGAGAGATGCTATTATGCATGATTGAGATGATTGGGATGAGTTAGAATCAGTGTCTCCGAATCATCAAGCTCAGCCCACCGTGCAATCTTCACTGCGATAACTACTGCATCGAACTATAACCTTCTTCGCTCGTTTCAAATGTACTACTGATTGTTGTCACGATGTAAATACGATTTAATACAACAATGACACTCAATGACATACCAGACATTGGGCGACTCCTGAAATGAGAATATCCTCCTTTTTGTGTTTGTTCCTGCTTTAGGAATATCGCGGATCGAGCTAGTTTAGATTATAGGATGTATCATATCTGAATGTTTAAATGAATTTATTTTTTGATGAATTATAATTTAAATTCAAAATTGTGTTTAACAACACTTCCCATATACTAATTGTATGTTTTCTTTACCTTGAGTTTACCTATAGATTAACTAGCATCTATGATGTACCTAGATTTACTAGCATCTAGGTAATGTTACAGTTGGTCATCGTAGGTACCTATTTCATTTGTTGTTGCCATTGATATAACTAAGAGTTTATTTGTTCTCCTAATCAAAGATTGGTAAAACGGGGCCTTAGGGCCGGTCTTTCAATGCCTTGCTAACTTTTATACAGTCAATTAGGTCTATATTGCCATGGCAACAACCAATGACATTCCTAGAATGACCACTAACTAACTGTTAAGAGCTAATTGAGACTTTAGCAGAGTATTGAAAGACCGGGCCTTAGTGCTTTAAAATTCCCCACTAATTATTGATAAAACCGCGAGCTTTTGAACGTCTTTCGTAGAATTAATTTATGACGAAACAACATTAAATTAACATTATCTCAACATTTTCTTTAAAAATATTATTATTAGGTACCTATTTGCTTACAAACAAATGTAATTATTACAAGTAATAATTCGGAAGAAGACATTGGGAAAGACAATAGTAGACTTGTTTAAATATTTACATATTTCTAATATTTACATTAGTGTGCATATTATGTCAACTCAAGTAAATGGATAGTTACGTTTTAATTTTAAACAATCACAAATCTGTGTGTATAAGCAAATATACCCAATGAAAGTTTTGGAATTAAAAAATCTTAGTCAATATGCATACTCACGTTAAAAAGGAACTGCATGTGTTTATTTCTTCCTCAAATAATTTCACGGTCATCATTGTCCATTTCGTACATTACCAGGAAACTGTGCTGCACATCGTAAAATTTAATTTTTTACTATTTTACTCAACTGACATCCTCCTTTAAATTTTCAACCACATCTTCTTGGATGAAAAATTAATAGAATATCCCGAAAATTACATTGAAATGTATTTCTTTATCATTTCATGAACTCGATTCATATGTTGGATTGATAACATTGAAAATTACATTAAAATATATTTCTTTATCATTTCATGAACTCGATTCATATGTTGGGTTGATAAGTACCTACTTTAATCAATTATATTTATTCTTTCGTATATAAAAAATTGTTGTGCAAATTTAATTATTGCCTACTTTTATTGGGCAGGAATTGACCCCCCATGCTGAGGCATATTATAACAAACCCCAACCATCGTCATAATCATTCGCAACCTTTGTTCGGGTCGTTTATAATACACAAGTAAAATAACAATCTAAAAAAATGTTTTCCACTTTTCGATTTTCTAGAAACAAAATTTATAGGTACCTACCTAAAAGATTTTATACCTAAAAGAGACCTCAAAAGAATGAAATATCGATATGAAAGTAAGAGACTCTCTGTCAGTACTTACGTTGATTGCACTCTCACTCCTCGCCAATGAGTGATAACTTTCATGTAAGTCACAAGTAGCATCACCCCCCCCCCCCCCCCCCTATAACACTCTTACCCAGGACTCACTCAGGTACTACTTATTAATTGTGGATCATAAGCGTCACCGTCAATCTTAAACACCAATTAAACACTCACTACGTAGAACATGTCATAGAGCCATTGTTTTGCACATGTCAGCATAACATAGCAATGTCAATACCAATGAAATTCAAGGGAGTTTAGTAACGATAATTCAACAAAATAATACAAATAATAGTGCGTTACGTAATACAGATGTTTTAAATTTTAGCCGTGTGTAAACATATCATGTGGGTTTTATTATTAGTTGTCAGTTTTTTTGCCTTCTTACCTATACATTTATACTCACTATAGTTACTATTCGTTGCCATTTGAATTGATATGAAATTCATTTGTATAGGAGCATTTTTTATGTCTCTTATGAAAACTGAACTAATGCAATATATCGATGGTCCAGTTCAATACTGAGACATCTCAAAAAAATGGAAAAATGAAATTATATATCATTGGATTCAGAATTTCAAGCTCTATCCAGTCCTGTACTGAGATATCTTTTAGTTTCATTTGCCTCCACGAGATCGCTGATGTATCTCTATAACATTCTCCAGTTCTATACTGAGACATCTTATTGTCCATTTAAATAACCTTGTGTAAATGTCCCAGTTCTGTACTGAGACATCTTATTGAAATCTTATATTCGATTTATCTCAAAACTATGATTTTGGAGATGTCTCAGTATTGAACTGGACCATCGATATTACGTTAACCTTCATAATTTGCAAAAAAAAAGTAAAGTGAATTTTGAAGTACAAACTAGGGTCCTCATAAAATATCTTAGAATATACTTACTGTGGTTTCTTATTCATGGACACATTTGTTAATGTGAAATAACTACTATGAAACTAAACGTGAACTAATTGATTAAAGAAAAAAAATATATGTGGGTAGGACGCGAGATAAATTTTATAGAAGTGCTATATCGTAAATATAGATCACAGAACGTAGGTAACAAAAAAATATTATTTGATACCAGAAATGCACTACCTCTAATGGATTTACTTAAGTAATACCATCAATTTTTATGATCTCTTTATGAGCAATGCTTGTAACATAGGTACCTACTTATAAACTTACGTATCTATAACTAAATGATTCCATCGTGACTCGGACTCCGGTATAACTTTATTGTGAAGATTATCAAGTCGGCATTGGGACTAAAATGTATTGAGTATATTTATTTCTGAGGATGAGGAGAACTTGATGGAAACTGATTGACAAATTCAGAAAATATTATTGGATAAAACAAAAACTATTACATAAAATAAGATGTTCTCAATTACTTCTTGACTCACAGCATTTTATATGAATTGTCTTTGTAATCTATGGTGATACTTACGTCAATTAACTTTAAACCCCCTGTGTTTGTTACATCGCACAGTATAACTCTACCTTTACCTGAAATTAACAGATTCCATTTCTTCAAAACACTGTACAATGGGTTCAATAATACAATTGACCATACACAAACATTATTTAATCCTCAAAAAATAATTTATTTTCGCAATAGTTACATTAGCAATGTACAAGCTTAAATTCCATGGGCAAACAAATACAATCAACACTACGTATGTACAAATTACTTACATTTTAATGTATTTTTAAAAGTATGAAATGAATACTCAATTTTTATCAAAATCTAAAACACTTTTGTTATACAATTGTCAAGGAACTTCTTTTGATTTTCGGAGATGTTACATCGATGATGAATGAATGAAGTCACAGTTGAGAATATATCTTGATTGTAGTTCAGTTCTACCATGAATAATAACAGGACTTTACATTCCGCATTTCTGGAACCATCCAATTTCACTTAGATGGTCATTAGTTCGAATCCAGCGTATGGCAAGGCCATTCGATCACTGATTATAGGTCTCTTGAAGTTCGTATATGACTCTTCTCACCAGCAGCTTCTTCAAGAAGACGACTGCCAAGTCTTTTGGTAGACCAGTTCACGTACATTGTTGACAGATCAATTTTAGAACTTTACTTTGATTCTGTTCAATCATTCAATAAGTGTTCTACTACTTTATGGTTCTACTATTAGACCAATCAAAGGACAGACCTAATTACGAAAACAACCAGGTAAAAATGTCTGGTATTTACTTTAAAAATTCTCATTAAACTGTCTACGACTTAGTGTTGGGAGGGGTTGGGGGGGGGGGGGGGGACTCTATTTAACTTGGCTCAACTTTCACGATTAAAATACTGTACAGTGTGACAGGGTTTGATCCCATTTAAGCAAGAAAGCAATTAAAATAAAGAAATGTACAGCAAATATTTATGAAGTACATTCATCCCGTTATTCCGTTGCGTGAACGAACGTCAAAAGTATCGCTCAAAAATACATTAGGCAGGTTAATCAGTCTATACAAACACACACATATTTTCCTAAATGTCATTTGATTCGAATAAACACTTTTGGATGTCTCCGAGTCTCTTGAAATATCATTACTCCATTGCACTTTCTTCTGAGGTCTGCAGGAATTATATCAGATTATCAGACTTCACTTCTTCTTTTGACTTGGATCTTCTAAAATTAGCATCACTCTGCAAGTTTACTTGATTTACCGATGCTGAATGACGTTTTCGTTGTTTGAAATGCTAACGATGTTTATAAAAAGTCGTCTCAGCTCAGCTTTAAAACATCACACCATCCACAAGAGAAAGGGAATGAAATAAATATAAAAGGCTCCACTTAATATGAATTTTTTACAACTTTTAGGATGTAACATTAACTTTTAAATCCTCTTAGGGCCTGTTTTCCAATACTCCTCTATGAAAACCTTCATATTGCCATGCAAAATAGTCCTAATCAACTGTTAAAAGTTAGCAGAGGATTGAAAAACAGACTCTATAAGTGGACTAAGCTGTAAAACGCATAAATATCCCAACAAATGGAGCCTTCTTGTGTGCATATTCTATCCCCATTCTCTCTTGGAATGGATATTACAGTCAACGACGTCCCCCGACGCCGTGCTAGGAACAAACCGACGCTCATCGACGCCCATGTCAGTGCAGATGCAAACACTCGTCGAGGAACGTCTCCATGGTGTGGTAAAGATGCGTCCTGACGCCGCCAAGGCCGTGCTCCTCGTCGGGATACGTCTGTTGACGGAAGAGGATGTCCTGCTGCTCGAGCACTCGGGACAGCATCATCGACTGCTGGTAGTGGACGTTGTCGTCCAGAGTGCCGTGGATCAGCATGAAGTGCTTATTACGGAGGTTGCTGATCTTGTTGTTGAGGTCGGCGTCGACGTAGCCCTGAAGGTTGTCGGCGACGGTGGGGAGGCCCATGTAGCGCTCGGTGTAAACAGTGTCTGAAGCAGAAATAAATGCGTTGAAGCAGAGGTCATCCAGAAAGGACAAACTGGAGATTTGGAAACTTCTCCTACCCAAAGAACGAAGTGACTGTCGAGAATGCTGAGATGAATACCTATCAATAAGTAATGAATCGGGGCGCAATTCAATTCTTGCGTAACGCTTCGAGTTGTGTACAGAATTACTTTTCTAAATATTCCAAAAACGTGCAAGTGATTTTCGTTTGAATTTAAATATGAATTTTAGAACTTCTTTCCGACAGACGTGCAAAGATAATAAATATGATAGCTAGTTCATACATTGTTTCTAATTAAGAGCACAGTAGATTGTAAGAGATGTAAGATGGAGAATGATCTGCTTTCCCTTTGGAAGGGAGTTGGGAAGTAAACTCACCGTAATACGCCCAGTTGGTGACGGGCGCCACCGCGATGCCGCATTGGAAGACGTTGTTAGTGTCGTTGGCGAGGACCATACTCGTGCTGTAGCCGCCGTAACTCCAGCCCCAGATCGCCGTCCTGTTGCTGTCGACGTAACGGAGGTTGTCCTGGAGATATCTGCGCGGGGGAGAGGGGGGATTATACTTGTTCATTCATGACTTTGTACATGCAATGCAGCATTCACGTTCATGTAAATAATTGATTCATATCCACGAAATCGTGCCTAAAAAGCTTCTATATTAGCGAGGGCGTAGAGAAAAGAACATTGCCTAAGTGAAGGCAAGAACTTTAAACGAGATTTCACTTCTCCTTTACAATGATAGAATGGCAATCATTTGAATCACAATGATTTTACATTCCATAATATTTAAATTTAAATATTCATGTTCAGTAGAAACAACTCAAATTGACAAAGTCGTCTGCTGGTGGGAGAAATGTAAAGTGCATGGAGGGAAACTTAGCCATCAGTTGTCTTACTTGGTGACGATGATCTGATCTTCAATCTCGACGGTACCGAGATGTCTGTACCCGGTGAACAGCATCCGATCTCCCTTGCGTCCCGACCCTCTGCCGTCGATGGCGGCGACGATGAAGCTTCTGTTCACCGTCAAGTAGGTGCTCCAATCCACGCCGAACCTCTGCGTCACTTGGAACGAGTCCGGACCTCCGTACCTGCACGGACACAAGCATTTAACATCATTTCTGTCCGTACCTACACGGACACAAGCATTTACAATCATTTGAGTCCGTACCTGCACGGACACAAGCATTTACCATCATTTCTGTCCGTACCTGCACTGACACCAGCATTTACAATCATTTCTGTCCATACCTGCACGGGCACAAGCATTTACCCTCATTTCTGTCCGTACATGCACTGACACAAGCATTTACCATCATTTCTGTCCGTACATGCACCGACACAAGCATTTACCCTCATTTCTGTCCGTACCTGCACGGACACAAGCATTTACCCTCATTTCTGTCCGTACATGCACTGACACAAGCATTTACCATCATTTCTGTCCATACCTCCACGGACACAAGCATTTACCATCATTTCTGTCCGTACCTGCACTGACACAAGCATTTACCATCATTTCTGTCCGTACATGCACCGACACAAGCATTTACCCTCATTTCTGTCCGTACCTGCACGGACACAAGCATTTACCCTCATTTCTGTCCGTACCTGCACGGACACCAGCATTTACCATCATTTGTGTCCGTACCTGCACGGACACCAGCATTTACCATCATTTCTGCCCGTACCTGCACGGACACCAGCATTTACCATCATTTCTGTCCGTACCTGCACGGACACAAGCATTACCATCATTTCTGTCCTTACCTGCACGGACACAAGCATTTACCATCATTTAGAAACCGGATGACGATGAAAATGTGAAGTTATTGTAAAATCGTTGCGGAATGTATAAAGATCACGATAACTTATATTTTGTTCAAATAAAGAACTTTGAAATAAACATTTATGATATGCCAAATGTGAAATCACGATTCGAAATAAATTGAGGATAAAAAAGTGCAGTCTCTAATCGTCAAAATATGTACGGGAAAATACATTAGAATATATTAGAATATATGTTTTACATTAAGATTATTTTGTTTCAAAATCCTTCAGGCAATGATCTAAAATAAAACACTTTTTAGTAGGTTAGTAGTGTATGAAGTTTTCTACGACAAAATATTCGTATAAATTTACATTTGTGTATTCAATAACAATGTACACATAGTTAAAGATACATAGTAGGTAAAGGTTCGTGTATTTCGAGTTTTTATTCTGTCACGACGAAACGTCACGATCATTAAATGAGTGGAAAATTGCGTGAAAGTTTCTATGAATAACGAGATGATTAGTAACTCACACATTGACTAGAAGCGGGTATTTGGTTTTGCCCGTGATGTCCATGTCGGGGGGCAGCAGAAGCTTGACTTGAGCTTTGAACCCGCCCGGCACCTCCACCTCGAGACGGAACGGCTTCGGCAACGCTCGACCGTACAACGCCCCTCGCAGCTCGTCGTTGGTCTCCCAGTAGGTGACGAGCTCGTTCCGCTGTAGACATCAAGATGATTAGATGCAGCTCAAACAGTTCGTTGTAGGTTGTTCATTTTCTCCAGATTTATCGATACATATGATTTAGACACGTCATTAAAAGCACAAACATTACAATAAAGAATAGTGCAAATACTACACAAAAATCTGCACTCGAATAAAAAGAGTTAGTTATTGAAAACTCTTTTCTGAGTCATTCATGTCTTTCAGGTGAATGATAGTGATGCAATTCATAGATTTACAAACGACTCGACTGTACCAATCGACTGTGAATTTAGAGAGACATTTTCTTTTCCTTCCCGTTTTGTTGAAATGGCAACAAAACTAATGGTACAAAACTAATGGTACAGCCTTCTTAATGGATGTACTTAACAAAACTATTGAACATATCCAGCATCATTGTCATCCACTCTCCACTTTCCACTTATTCTCGGATAGGTGAATGTCCACACCTATACGACTGCTGCATCTATGAACCATTTTTTGTTCCTTTTTTATAGTCTGTCATGTCAAATATAAAGAAGTTTGAACTTGATATCAATCTAAAAATTATTAACAATTGCTTAGGATCAAAACTACCTATTTCAAATTTTGTGTGATACCTAAACAACTGAAACGAAATGTACTTAGCATATGAATTGTTTCATCGACGAAAACTTTGTTTACAGTAAATCGCTACGATCACGTAACGAGTGACCACCTATTTGATCGCAGCTCGACAAAGGAGTGAGGCATGCAAGGTCTCGATCGACTTCTCCCTTCTTATCTCCTATCTCACGCAGGTCACCGTGCATTAGCATCGACTGCCATCAGTAACTTGTGTGACACCGAGGTCACGTCATTATGCTGGCACGTTGCCGTCGTTGCAGTGACATTATCAGCACCATGGGAGTTGTTACTTGCTAATAGTTCCATGCGAGTAGGTCAAGAATCATGGGCATGCATTTTCGGTTTTGTGGATATTCTTTAAATACGCTGTGAGCGGCGATTTAAAGAGGATAGAACATTTCAGATTATTTTAATAACAAATTAGATGATGTTGGGGACGTTTTCGGAACCATCGAGTGATCAAATTAGATGCTTTTTGCCAAGTTTACTGTTTTTTTTATATTTGACAACCAAATTTCCTGTCAGAACTGTTGATTTTATATTTGCAACGTATAACCATTATAATGTCAAAATCTTATAATTTGTGATTTGGCAGTACTGTAACTTGTTTTTTATTTTATATATATATATTTTTTTTATTCCAACCTTTCCAACAATGTCGGGTAAGGGGTTCACATATCTAAAAAACTATAACTAAGTATTTGAAACATAATTGTAAACCATTACTAGGGCATTCAATCAGCGCCTGTTTGCCAGACTCGACGCATTATTTTTCTTCGAACTTCTCCTTCCTCTCCAACATCTCTTCCCACTTCTCTCCATCTTCCCACCTCTTCTCCCTCTCAACTTCTTCCCATCTTTCTCCTCTATTTTCGTAAAATCTATCTTATATCCTCTATCCTCTATCTAAAATCTATCCTCTATCTCTCTTCGTAAAATTTACGAAGATGTTAACTTATTTCGCCACATAACTGTAACTATAAAAACGCATACTTCCTACTCATATTCACTTCTGCTCTTTCGAATGTTCGGTTTTTTAAAAGTATCCAATCTCCCGCCCAGATTCCTGCGGCTTGACCATGAAAATAGACAGATAAATCATGAAGGTTAGATGAATATAATTACATCACGTCCTCTCACCTTATTGTAGATCGCGATCTCAGGAATGCGCGGTCCACCGCAGTTGAGCATGAAGTAGGTGTGGTTGACGCTAAAGGTGGCCGTGTTGTAGAGACAGTCGGCACGGAGGTTGTGACAGGAGACGCAGGTGGGGCGATGTGGCGCCGTCGTCTCGTCGTCGTTGACGGCGTAGAGATGCAACTTGGAGGGGTCGCCCAGCTCCGTGGACAGGAAGTAGCTGTAACATGTTAGTGTTGTAGTGCACGTCGTGGAGGTTGTGACAGGAGGCACGGGGAGGGCGATGTGGCGCGGTCGTCTCGTCGTCGTTGACGGCGTAGAGGTGCAGCTTGGAGGGGTCGCCCAGCTCCGTGGACAGGAAGTAGCTGTAACATGTTAGTGTTGTAGAGCACGTCGTGGAGGTTGTGACAGGAGACACGGGAGGGTGATGTGGCGCTGTCGTCTCGTCGTCTTTGACGGCGTAGAGATGCAGCTTGGAGGGGTCGCCCAGCTCCGTGGACAGGAAGTAGCTGTAACATGTTAGTGTTGTAGAGCACGTCGTGGAGGTTGTGACAGGAGACACGGGAGGGTGATGTGGCGCTGTCGTCTCGTCGTCTTTGACGGCGTAGAGATGCAGCTTGGAGGGGTCGCCCAGCTCCGTGGACAGGAAGTAGCTGTAACATGTTAGTGTTGTAGAGCACGTCGTGGAGGTTGTGACAGGAGACACGGGAGGGTGATGTGGCGCTGTCGTCTCGTCGTCTTTGACGGCGTAGAGATGCAGCTTGGAGGGGTCGCCCAGCTCCGTGGACAGGAAGTAGCTGTAACATGTTAGTGTTGTAGAGCACGTCGTGGAGGTTGTGACAGGAGACACGGGGAGGGCGATGTGGCGTGGTCGTCTCGTCGTCGTTGACGGCGTAGAGATGCAGCTTGGAGGGGTCGCCCAGCTCCGTGGACAGGAAGTAGCTGTAACATGTTAGTGTTGTAGAGCACGTCGTGGAGGTTGTGACAGGAGACACGGGGAGGGCGATGTGGCGTGGTCGTCTCGTCGTCGTTGACGGCGTAGAGATGCAGCTTGGAGGGGTCGCCCAGCTCCGTGGACAGGAAGTAGCTGTAACATGTTAGTGTTGTAGAGCACGTCGTGGAGGTTGTGACAGGAGACACGGGGTGGGCGATGGGTCAAGTACTTCACGTAGTCGTAGATGTGCAGCTTGAAAGGGTCACCGATCTCCGTGTACAGAAAGTAGCTGTAAAATGTTAGTCTCGTAGTGCACGTCGTGGAGGTTGACAGGATGCACGGGGAGGGCGATGTGGTGCGGTCGTCTCATCTTCTCATCGTGGAGGCGAGGCCCAGGTTATTTCCAATAGAGAAAAAATAATGCGAAATTTTGGGGCCGAGAACAGAGGTCGTTTTATGAGTAACTGACAAAGTGATCGGCGATATACATCCATCACCCTCTGACTTACATGACTTTCTCCTCCTGGTCCCACGCCACGATCTCGGTGACGACGAACCGCCCCGTCGTCATCGCCGTCGCCGCTCCGCCTGGCCGCACCATGGCGACGTGCTTGTAGGCCCCGGCGTTGCCGACCTCGTGCGGGAGGATCATCAGGAACCTCTCGCCGTCGTCGCTGTATATCGGCGGCGTGAAGATGTCGACCCAGCCGGCGCGCTCCTGACGGCGATGCACCTCGCGACACGGCGTCGTGGCGGCGTCGGAGGTGGCGTCGCATTGCAACACGCGCGCCTTGTTCTGCACGCGGTTCATCCACACGGACGCCAACTCCGTCGACGTAGCCCAAGTCACGGCGGTCAAGATAGGCTCTCTGCGGGACAAGGAGAAAGTATAATGTCGTTGCAGTATCACGTCATTTACTGACTATGAAAAACTACTTTTAAGTATTGGTCAGTTGAATTGAACATTACAAATTTTTTACCTACCTATACCTACTCTTATTTTTGCATTTCGGAAAGCATAGCTGCCAACTTTTTGTCTCCATATGTAGAGTGCCCATGATTTTGTATTTTTCCATTTTCTGTCATCCATTATCTATTTCTAAAATCATTGTGATGCTCTGTAATTTTGAACTGCGATTAATTTTTTTTCGCGTGATTATATTGTGTGTATGATATTAATATTTTTATTTCAATTTTATGTTATTTTCCATTTTTCTGATTCATGATGTGTACACGATGATTATTAGAGTTCTACTTTATTTCCTAATAACATTTCATTAGTTAGTCAAACCGGCCCTGAGCATTAACAAAACAATTCCCGGACATAATTGCTATGCAGAATATCTGGGTTTTCCCAGGTTAGCTGTTATGCAATCTACAAGAATCGGCTTGAGACTTACGAGTTGCTGAGATCATCTGGAGGCAAGACTTTGCTGACGTCAGCAGATCCTCGACTGAAGGACTCGAGGTCCACGATGCTCAGCTCCACAGTCGGGTTAGGTTTACCTGGCTGATAATACAGAAAAAATTCATTAGCTTATCTGCCGAATAAGTCCCAATATGGTAAATCAGTTATTAGGAAGATGAAGGAACAGTAATAATGACATTTTCATTATTGTGTTTTTCCATCATAAAGCAAGTAACTCTAAATTAGTGACAGTATAATATCCAAAGGAAAGAAGTTCGATTGAACATATCGTTTCGGAGCTTTTCTAAGCCGAAAACGTATTTTTTACTTATTTTAAAATGTAATGTGTCTTTAAACATTTCGTATTAATAATACGCAAACTTACCATGAGATAAAATAAATATAACATAAATGGCTCAAATTCAGGGGGTATTTATACCTTCAACAGCTTTATGTTTTCAAACGTCCACGTAAAGTAAAAAGCTTGACGATCAAGTTTCACCGAACTTAAAATTAGACTTTAGATTCCTGCTACATCGCATAAATACTCCAAGAAATGGAGCTAATTTATGTATATTCCTCTTCTCAGGTAGAAATAACGACTATGGATCCCTTTTGAATGGATATCAATTATTTATCGTTTTGGGACAGATCATCGGTCCGATACGAGTTGTAACATTGTAGTGAATAAGAATAAGGTTATAAAATTCACCTTGGGATATCGAATGTGAACCATCTTGGTGTACTGGAACTCCAGGTTGCCTGGTGGACCGTAGAACGGCACGGACATGACTCGTACGAGCGTATCGTTGAAGCTACCGTACGCCAGGCGACGACCGTCAGGCGAGAACCAGAGAGCTTTGTTCGAGCTGAGCACTTCCTCTGTAACACATCGCATCACACGTGGTTAGGAGCTTTTAGCACATTGGACTGAGTCGAGCACATTCTTGGTCGGATAACTTGACAAACTTTGGTCGGCAATCCGTCTTGGTGGGTCAAAAAAGAGAAAATTGGGGAATAATTCATCCACACAAAATGAATCTATTTTTTCGGGGATGTCAACCAAAGAAAGCTCATGCAATCGGGTGTACCTGACTTTAAAGTGGACTTTTACCAGCTAAAAAGATATAAAATATTTTTTTACCACGAAGAGGAGTATTTTTATGTTGATTTTGATTCCATCCTTTGATGGTACAGAGAGTGCATTCGAGAGTATGAATATAAATATCTCGAAAACTTGACAATACATTTGGGGGACGAAGTATACTCGAACATTGTTAGAATGTTGATTTTAAATTACAGATTAGTATATTTTATGAGTTTGACTGAGCTAAGAAGTGTAAAATTTATTATACTTTTTTAACTCTCAAAAAGTTTGTATGTCACATTCAAATAATTGTTATTAAATGTACTGATTGGTATTTTACCAGAAGAAAGTAATCTATTTTTAAACACATGAATATGAGGTGACAATTTGAAAGTAAACGCGACTTCAGACGAAGCTACAGGTGTTAATTCGTGACGTAATGTCATATTAAAGACTTACAAGTTGTTCAAACAACTTCAGGGCAGTGAACCACGAAACAAGCATTAATTAACAATCAAATAGTAAATGAAGCAACAGAAGATAGGCAAATACTCGTTAATAATGCCTATTTTAATATGTATACAGCATTGTTTTGCCCCAACAAAAATTAGTTTACATAAAGACTAATAGTGTTAGCGAACATTAAAACTTGAACTGCAACGATTGAAATACCTTCATAGACCCAGTCCGGAACGCCATGATAAATCACTCCGGGGATTCCTGTGTTGGTGATCGCAAACTCAGTCACGTCCAGAGCACTTGGCCTGTAGTAGATGTTGCTGCGATACACGTACACCAGTGCATTTCCACGTGGCGCCCACGTGGCCAGTTGTAGCACGTCGCTGTCGGGCAGTCCAAGGCCGTTGCTGAGCGGCACGCTGGTGCTGTGACAACAAGAACAATAAGTCACAAGACACGTGGCGCCCACGTGGCCAGTTGCAGCACGTCGCTGTCGGGCAGTCCAAGGCCGTTGCTGAGCGGCACGCTGGTGCTGTGACAACAAGAACAATAAGTCACAAGACACGTGGCGCCCACGTGGCTAGTTGCAGCACGTCGCTGTCGGGCAGACGAACGTCTAATTGTAGAGTTCATCAATGCCGTGATTGGCCGAGAGCATACAAGATCCACCCACAGACCGCGTGGGGATGAAGGTGTAAGTTATTTCCAAAGGTAATTTAACTTTTCTGGCAAAAATTAATGCTGGGCAACCTTAAAAAAAACTCTATAGGTGGGCAAACACAAACAAGCGGGAATTCGAAATAAAAAAAGAACGCCCCGAGCGGGAATCGAACCCGGGAATATGGTATACCAGCGCAGCATCTTTCCACGGCGCTACAGTGACGCTGCCAGTTTGCGCCTCTTTTAGCGTACATAACCTCCGAACTGGCCGATCCAAGTATATAAAGTGCGCGCGCACGTGATGAACTCTATCGTCGTTACGAACGAGGCCGTTGCTGAGCGGCACGCTGGTGCTGTGACAACAAGAACAATAAGTCACAAGACACGTGGTAATTGTGACAGCAAGTGAGTTAGTGACTGACACGTGGAATAGAGCGCGACCACGTGTCATCACCCACGGGTCGGGTACTGTGACAGCAAGTACATTTACTGTCGAGGCACGTGGAACACGTGTAGCCCATATGACAAATTAAAGTACGATTAGTAAATGAGCACGTGGAATACAGCGTGTCCACGTGTAGTGCACGTGTGCATGCTGCTATATCTTGTTTTTAATGCCACAAACTGGTCTAACATAAATCCGGTTAGCTATGATTCTTTGCTAATGTTTTCATAGCCTGAGGGCTTGGTGTTGGGCAGTGCAGGTTCAAGGTCGACAGTGGCGTTGGCCCGAATGTCCACTTCTCCCGACCTGCGGAGGACCACTTGGATTCTGTATTTTAACTCTTGCCACTGGAGAGAAGATGTTAGCAAAGTCACTTGATCACTTTCAAACTTCTTGTTTACGTATAGCCAATTATTATAAATTATGCAAATTTTATAATCTTAAATAACTTTATCATCATTCTTAATCAATATGCTTGCATTTTTAAACAGGTTGGACGTGTCCTTTATTACTTGGAATGAAATTACATACTTTGCAATTTTATTGTCCTACATTTTATTGCTACTTTTATAGAGATTTTACGGGAATTTATACAATCACTCTGAATATTCTTGAGTGATAAACAGGGCGACCAGAAGTCAATTGCCCGTGATTCGTGAGAAGCATTTCGTTTCCACTTCTCTTCATCTTTGTATTCATGTAAATCGCGATGAAAAGCAACTTACAGGGTCTCGAGATTGATGATTTCGTAGCGCGCGAGATAGGAGTGTCGGAAGAGCTGGAAGAAATGCAGAGTCATTAGAATAAACTTAACAAGAACGCAGAATAGACCATTTTAAATATTATCTCGGTGGCTCTGCTTTCTAAGAAAAAGCATATGCAGTATTATTTCCAGACACCTTAGTCCCTGTTTTACCTATTGTTGAAACAGGGACTAAGGTGTCTGGAAATCAAACTGCATATGATTTTTCTTAGAAAGCAGAGCCACCGAGATAATATTTAAAATGGTCTATATTGGGCGTAAAATATTGATACCAAACATGGGCGCCCGCAGGGGGGGGGGCAAGGGGGGGCGCTTGCCCCCCCCCCTGGATGTCAGGAAAACATAAAAATTGTATTGGGTTTAACGTATATTATCATTTTGTAACCAAAAGAACTAAAAAAAATTGATTCAGAGTGTAAAAAATCCAAAAAATGCCCTGCGGGCCAGTTTGTAACATGTCCCCCACCACCCCAAAGTGCAATAATTAAAAAATATTGAATATTTCAACAAAATACACCTCAAAACGTCTCAAAATTGATTTCAAAGTGTCCAAAAATCAAAAAACGCCCTGCGAGGCTGGGTGGGGGGCGCGCCCCCCACACCCCCCTTAAACCCGTAAAATATTGTTTTCCTTGACCTGCCCCCACCTGGCAGAAATCCTGCGGGCGCCCATGATACCAAACTGTAGGTAATTCCGATTGGTTTAAAAATGTGACGAGTAATCGTTTATCTGCGTAGAAAGCGACAAAAAGGGCAAATCGTTTTCTAATTGGAATGCTTTACTTGTACCTGCAGGAGTCCTAGTAAAATTAGTGCCACAGGGCGCCGAAGAAAAGCAAAATCCATAACGTTCACGACCCGGGGGGGGGGGGGGGGTAATAACTTCCAATTTTGCTCCGGCGAGAATTTTTTGAAAAATTGACTATTTTAGTGATGATTTTACGCATTTGGGACCATGTTTTTATATACGAGTAGATCTTAAAATTCTCTACTGTAACAAAAGTTCAGATGCAATTTATTTGCATTTTTTATGAATAAAATCGTAAACCATGGATTAATTTAATGGTTTTTGATTTTAAAAAAAAGTAGCCAGGGCCCCACCCTGCCTTCAAAAAAAGGTCCAGGGCGCCGCTCTGGCCCGCCCTAGCCCCAATGCATCCCTGACAAGTACTTAATCACGTAGTGAAGTAATCAAGAGTTATTAGAAGTCTTGAACTTGACATAAAGTGGTAGATATTGATTGAAACCACAAAGATTTTCCGTCATGCATGACATGAGGTTGTGGTACATTTCCCCTCCTTCTGTAGGTATATTTGTCAATAGGATGGTATCTACGCGGCAATGCGTTTGAACTGCAGAGTGCAATGGGACGGCATCTCTTGCTCACCTTCTGATACGAGTGAGACACCAACAGGAACTTGCGGTCGGCGGAGATCTCGACGTCGATGCTCGTCGCAGGGACCTGCGGACATGACGTCAGAGGCTATCAAGTCAAGATATTAATTGTTCCAGTGCAGCTTAATCGAGTCATCACTTCCTGGTGATGAGCATGATTATTGACACGATTACAACAGAGTTCCATCCATGATCTCTCGTGGTTCATTGGCGTCAAAATATAATATTTATGGCGGACGGTTTGATTTGCTTTCATGTGGCTATTGTTCATCATTTATTCATAAATATTAAAATCCTTTCAAGGGCAAAAAATATTACAGCACGTCAGAAAGAAATCTGCCAAATAAAAATACTTATCGATACAAGAGATACACATAATTTGGGAAATTACGTTTTAGATTCTGAGAGTGGCGACTTAAACCCTCTCAAACTATGCTTTGCTCGCTCAGTCTTTGGTGTTCATAAATTTAGAACCCATTTCCTGACACATTGGCAACTTCTTTGCACAAGTTTCTATGTGACTGACTGATACCGGGGAGTCTGACGATGTAACTAGTGGATGAACCTACCAGCGACTCGCTCTGCACAAGTGTCCTCGCTCTCCGCGTCTTCAGGTCAAAGATCAACACTTGGCCGATGTTCGCTCCTCGGTACAAGATCTCGCTATCTGTTGACAGAAGAAACCATTCATTAGTCTTCTTGACAACATCTCCAGCAGACATTGAAAGCGGCGATACCATTGCTGGACTTCAGCAGAACATAAAGAACACCTCTATATGAGATACAGATGGATTGATTCGCTTATGTCAAGATTGTGTTATTGTAAAGTAGTTAACAATATCATGGCAATGACGTATACATATAAAGTAATTATAGATTCGAAACGTCGTATAAGTTCAAGGAAGGAGCTATACGGAATGATGGTGTTTTGTGCAACCTGATCATTGTAATTATGCCTTTAAGTATTATCTTCAGTACGAGTTAATATAAGGAGCAAAGTTCATTATCCATTTTCTTTGTTATGATTGGAAATAATCTAATGTAGGTACGCTTTTATTACGGATGACATTACATGACTAGTATACCAACCTTTAAAGATTAATCGATTAAATGGGATCATACATTTGAATTACAAATTACCTCTCAGGAATTCCTTATATAAGTATAAGAAGAGACAATGTAACGTCATACCCGAGAGCCAAGTGCCATTGAAGGTCTTGAAGTTGTACCATCCCTCCAGCACCTCGGTCATGTCGACTGACGTGTCACCGCCTAGAGATCTGAGAGGCTGGAAGGCCGCGTGGTCGGTGCTGGACCCTCTGGAGATGACGATGATGGCGCCGATAACGAGAGCGCACACGACCAACAGCATCACGGCGCCGAAGCCGATCACCTTCCAGTTCCTCTGCCGTTTCCGAGACATCAGCTCCTGGCAACAAACAGAAGCTATAAGGGGATTTGCAGAACGCATAGGTCACGTGACCGCACTTTGTCCCAGATCGCAGATGACCCACTTAGGGGCCTTATTCTATATCTAAAACGAAATCATTTCACGGTCTTAAAAATAACATTGATTTGAAATTATCTCAGGCCGAAATGATTTCGTTTTCGTTATAGAATAAGGCCTCAGGATGGGGATGTGAGATTCAAGAACGAAATGAGATTTAGCCTATAAATGTTTACAAATATTTACAACAATTTATTCATAGCCAATGGCTATTACAAATGACATAATTATTTGTTTTATGGTACAAATAATTAATTAGTAAAGTATTTGCAAAAATTACTTAACATCGTGACAGATCGCTTCAGAAAAGAAAAATATAAAATCGTACGTCCACGCTTTCAACTTTCATTTATAAAGTCCCTCGGGGAACTAGAGCAATATGACAAAATCATATCGCAATTGTTTCTACGCAATTTTACTATAGCTCCAGGTGCCTGGGCTTCCGACAACATAATTTTAAACTAATATCATCATGAAGTCTAGCAAAATGGTTTCGCATTTGCATTAATTGTCAAAAACTCCCACGTCTCTCAATTACGAGGACGTGTTAAACATATAAGTTAAACAGTAACATTTAATTTGGTGTGACATTATGTAAATATTTCAGTAATAGTCGCGTGTTTGAAGCAAACTTCAGTGTTAACATCGAAATAAATTACTGGTCCGAGTTTCGGAGGCTTTAGGACAATCTTGTGACAGAAAATGTCACCATCGCGTGCTTCTGTGTACTAGGCGGGAAATAAGAATGGCCTCTGGTAAGTGAAGTACCTGGCATTTACATCCGAGGTACGCCAAACACGCTCATAATCGCGTGCATCTATTTATAAAGAGACACTGGACAGCTTGATGGTGCGGGTGGTTCTTTGTTTAGAAATAACAAAGTGCATTCTCATTGATAGGTATTAGGTATACTAAACAAATCGCAAAGTTAAATGTGTGTGCATAAATATCTTACGTAAAAGCTCGTTTTAAAGCTTTGATATGCAAATCTGAATATAAAAGTCTGAATTATTTTTAACATGACTGTGGAATTTTAATAAAATATATATAAGAGTGACGGTGTGAGGGTGCTTTGGACTAGAGTGGAAATTATAATATTAAAATAAATCTGTAATCTGTAATAAAGATAATACCATTGCATGTCGATGATCCATACAAATCCATTCTGTTCCAAATCTCAGATTGAGATAGATCAATTGAGATCTTGGTGCTTCAGGCTGACTGGCGATGAGGGTTATCTTCATTTGGAAATGTGTTCAGTATTGAATTGGGGATTCTCACGCAACGCTGCATTGCGTGCTGAGCAGAGCAGCGACGTACAAGCGGCGTGAAAATACCGCCAAAAGAGAGAATGAATGTGAATGAAGCAAATACTACACTCCGGTGTTGATTTAGTGCAACTCGTGTATGTTCTTAGGGAGGCTTTTAACTATGCAAATAGTACAAGGCTCAATAAAGAAATAGAGGTTGGTCAGGTTTTATCAAAATACTGAGGCAGTAACGCCTTTTGCACGCTAGAGGTCCCGACCCGACTTGAATTTCCGTAGCCGTCCTCCTGACCAAGGTTGTGAATTTCCCGAGAATTTCCTTCCAGCTTCCCTAAGCATAGTTCACGAACTCACTTCATACCACAGACAAATACGAAGTTCTTCATCATCATCTCCCAATCATGATCATATTCATTCATCCATCGGCATTAGCCTAGTTGCAGAAAGTGCGACGTTAAACAAATAAGTACTAAAATTTTAAAAACTACAAACCTATATTTATATGAATCAAGCGAGAAGAGAATCAGGGCTCAATTTCTTTACAACATTACATTTCTTACATTTCTTTTCAAAGTTTATTGACTAATCTATATTGCTTTTTAACCACCCGACATAAAAATTCAAAATGCTCTCTTTTCTCGCACCTTCAGCAGTGTTGTAAAGTTATGTAAAGGTAAACAAGACGCATCCTAACCTCACTTGTGTGTATGCCGTATAGTGACGTCACATACAATGCAGCATGACAAGTGTGGTGACTGGTGAGCAATTGGTGAGCCACTGATTGACATTTCCTCCTCGAGGTCAAGCCATGTCACTCACTTCATTCTCGCATCGCATCGCCAGTATCAAACACAACCGACGTAAAGCAAAGCGAGGCGGTTTTAATAGACGGGGATAAACAGTTGCTAACTTTGTCGGCGAAGAGCAAAAACTGATGATGAAGTTTGTGAAGTAATGTTGATTGAGGAAAGGGGTTCGTGAACTTCTTTTAGTTTAATTTCATCTAATTTTGCAAATGATTCTGCTGAGATGATGCTTTTGCGTTGTTGTGAACCGGTTTGGAGTTGATTTCTCAGCCAGTCTGGGTATAGATGTAATTCGAAATAGCACGCGAACGTTTTTCATCCAGGATTAAATTCTTCTTTGAGGAATCGTAATCTCCAAGAGAATGATTTGAAAACTTTGAACGCGCGTAGAGAAATATCTGTGGAGTTGACTCTGCCAATTATTCAGTCTTCTCATAGTGAAGGTTGAAGATCTGGCAACATTTTGACAAAGAAGAAATATAATAAAATGATAATCATGGATAATCCCGTCGTGGACACGGAATTTCCAGACTTATGACATCACAGAATTAAATTCAAATATTTTGATTAATTTATCAAATAAGTGTTCCGCAAAATAAACGTTACGATTACTGTAACTCTTACCTACGACGCAAAAGGCCCGACGTTCATTTCAATTAAAAATTGAATTTCATCAAAATTATATTTTTAGTTAGACGCTTTTGGAATCATGTAATCAAGCTTCATCAATTGCAAATTGACCGTAGTCCAGTCCACAAATACATTTATACGAGTACCTACTATTCAAATTACCTCTAATGGACGCAGATTTACTGATTTTAGTTCTCCTCAAGAATAATTGAAATAAACGTACACTCAATCCAATAAAAATCGGTACTCGAAAAGAAAAGGATATGGCATCATCCCATGAAGACTGTGTTAGCTCAGCATCTACCTCTAGTAGATGAGCTCTTATTTCATTGATAATAACAAGGATTGATTGTCAGGGAACCTTACCAGCACAATCCCTTTCTTTTCGAGTACCAATTTTTATTGGTTTGAGTGTACATCGCTTGCGTTTTCACTTAGGTACAGTTTGCTTCGCGATTGAGCAACTCTATAGTTGTACAGAAACGGCTATGATAATAATACATCGGTATTGTCATTAAAATATATAATGCTATAGTGCGTTCTCGTAAGTACATAATGATTAACCGGATTATATGCAATTATTCGTGTATTTGTACTTTAGTATTATGAAGTTAGGTCAGTCAGGTCAAATTCTACCTGCATTGTCTGACAGCCACAGACCAGGACTAGACTGTAAATAGTTGTTTAAGTTCTACAGGTGTTTCCGCGTTCATTCTTTACATACATCCGCCGGGAATTCAATCAAATTGTAATCATTTGTTCAAACTTTTTGTCCACAAACTCTGGTTACACGTCGAAGGAAGGGCAGGGCTCTCTCGAGAGGATATTGTGCAGTCAAAAAAACATTCTCGAATAAAGAAATACATGTTAACACATTCAATTACAACAATTAAAACAACGGGTTGTTAAATTAAATCATACTTGTCGATTTTGGAAGTTTTGTTTAAAAATAGAAGGTCAAATTGACCCACCGACAATCAACTAGGTCAAGAATAGAATCATTGAATGGATGGACAGTTGAGTTTAGAGTCTCCTTGTCTTTTACCTTGAATCAATGCGGTAAGAATGATTGTGAATGCATGAATGGTTGGCCAGGTATTACGCTCAACGACTGATTGATTTTAATTACATGATTCAAGATTGTCTTCTAGAATAATGTAAATGTCATCAGTAATGGCATTCGTACACCTGCTAATTGTTTGTTGACATCCGTTTGACAGTGAAGTGATTTTATGTCGATGTTTTGTTTAAATTTGTCGAGGAAATGCATTGTGATGAGAGTTGCACAAAATTAAAACTGTTTTGTGCAGTTTATAAAATGACAAAGCAAGCGAGTGCAGTGTGAAATGGAAACCATTGACAACAATGGTGGTACGTACAACTAACAATACGCAACTTTTCACAGAATTATGTCTTTTGTATCATGAAACTGGGAATGGCATTGCACACACATTTAGTAAATTGGTTTAGTTTGCATGTCTGCACAGTTTGGACAATAAAATCAGACAATTGCATTACTCAACTTCAATCGTTTAGTGTAATTGCTTGTAAACTCCATTCAAAGCATCGCAATAAAAATAAAATGGACCTGATACATTTTCGCATCATTACATTTAAGTCAATGTACGAGCTGAACCATGGCCAAACAAATCAGTGATAATTGTGCATTAACAATAAGTTTTATTATTTGAATCGTATACTTCTACGAGTACCTGATCCTCTCTCTTCGCTTGTCCTGAATGAAACCAGTCAAGTTACCGGACGCATCACTCGAATTATTATGCTCTTTGTGCAGTTAAAAGACTAGTTTTAAACACGTTCCTGGAATCCTGTTGTTGTAATTCAGTTTCCTTTGATTGCATGCTCAAGTTCAAGTTAGGATCGAGTCGTGTTTTTTCAAACTTCTTCCATTCTTGTTGGAACCAAACTTTTAATTCCTTTCACAGCGACACGCATGTGACACGATTCATTGATAACGCAACAGGAAACTACAGGAAATACATTACAAGCAAATACGTTAACAATACTGTTACGGTGTTTGTTATAAAAGTCTGTAATAAATATTTGAAGGGTACAGGCGAAGAATGCTATGATTCACATTCGGATGAAACCGAGAGATACGAAGTTTTATGTTGAAACTTGTATTGATCTTCCATACAGATCGATATTTCAAAAATTTGACTTCCCAGGTACCCTTCATTTCGTGTAAATACACATTCCCACGTGCTGATAATGTGGAATGTGATTCTCCAATAGGAGATTTGAGTCCCCCTAGTCAATTTAAATCTAATGCTCAATTGCCTTCGCCATCCATAAAATAATCCATAATTTGTCCATAAAATTAACAAAAAGAAACATTTGAGCTAGTTTTTACTGTTCTTCTTAATTAATTGGAAGACACCTCCAAGATCAGTGGAGTATAAAATCAAAGAATTTCATCACGAATTAACACCTTTTTACCTCTCACCACGTTCACGTTTGGTGCGCAACGTTGATACTCAAACAAATGGGCGTAAGCTTTGCGTTGGACTTGAGCAAACGTGAAAATTCAAACTATTTACTGCAATTATATTCCCCAAGGGCTTGCATGAAACATGCTTGCTTGCTTTTTGCACCTAATCAGATTCTTTTTACATGTTCTAGCAGTCGCGATTTTTAATACGTGCATTAAAAATGCATTATAAATCTCAGCAAATTTAATAGTTCAATTAAACTCTTGTTAGCCTACGTTCCTCAAATCATAGGTAGAGATCTAACTATGCCACTTATAAATACTACCAACAAAATACGGTTACAACACCATTCACTTCTACTTGATTGACCTATAAAACTCTGAAAAAATCTATCGTGCTTCATAGATTGATACTATGCTATAAGTATGTTCACAAAAGTGCAAAAATTGGCAAGATGGAGGTTCGGTTTCTTCACTGAACTTTTCTTCGACATTTGCATCTTTATTTCAAAATTATCAACAACATTTCCACATTATTGGTGTTTCTGGTGTGTAATCATCTACTATTTAGTGGGCGTTGTACATTCGTTTGAAGTTATTCTTTACATCGAGGTGAATTGATTTATTTTCAAGTAGAGAATTTCCTATCACGCTATTGATGCGATATTTTGGAATTGGTTTCCATAAATCAAGATAAATTCCGGTGATACCTTCTTGAGATAATATCGTCATTTGCATGTGAACTATTATAGTTGAAGGGGGGAATATATTGGAGTTGGCCCCCTGCTGTTTGCGAAAAACTGAAAGTGATAGGCCTACTAACAATAGACCGCAATTTACATGCTAAATCGGAGTTAAGATTAGATCAGAGATTTTGATAAAATAAGGTCATGGTTAGGCTCAAGTGACCAAACTTACATAGGATCAGACAACTAGGAAATTAAAAACTTTTTATTATTATAATAATAATGATGATGAGTAATGTCTAATTAATGTTTTATTAATTAGTAAATTCGGGTTAAGAGGCACTGAAGAGTTAACTGAATGTTTTATTGCCTTCATACACGAAAAATTAATTATAAGAAATGTAATTAAAAAAACTCTGTTGAATGAAAAATCATCTGTGAGAATGTACACATGAATTCAAGGTATAAACAATTATGATCGGTTGTTTGATGCCAATGTCAATGTATTCATTCAAAAGATGAGCTTGAATATGATTGTAACTTTTGTAATATCAATGTAAGGTACTTCCTGTATTTTGACGCATTGAAATCAAATTCACACTAATTTATTTCGTGTTAAAAGAAATATGATAGTCTTCCGGTTTTATGTCACCATGACAATAATTGTCATTGCCCTTGCATCAAAATAAATAATCAAAGATGGTATTGTGACAGAACACTCCGACAGTCGCTAATAACATGACGCATTTATAGGAGTACATAATAAGCCAATAAAATAGCCATATGTTTAATGAACTTGACCAGCTTCAAACATGTATTTGAAAAATATGTAAAGTTACTACAGATGTGTAAATATTATTACATAGGTATTGACTGAAAGGAGAATACCGAGAAACCCTCTCGTCATTATTGGCGAACACGGGGTTTTATTGTAACAGTGAAAGGTGATGTTTATAGGTTTCATTGAAAGCCCTGTTTTACAACCGTCCTCGAGTTAGTATCCCAGTCTCGTGAGCCGATTGGCTGTTGCCATGGTAACAAACAGGATTATCTGTCCGATAGCTGTCAGGAGGTTATTTTCGGGATCGTAAAACTGGATTAAATCAGATCAGAAATTGAAGTCAGATTTTTAATGGATTATTCTCTTTGGCTTATTGTCTAAACATTAATTAACGTTCCTTCAATTAGTTCATTTAAATTTCAAACTCATTCCTACATAATTATTGCTAATGAAAGGTAACTTCACACACCTGATTGCTGTGGCCCATCTCCATGCCATTTGCCGGCGCCGAACCGTTCTGCTCCTGCACCATATTGCAACTATTCCGGCACGAAATCAACACAAACTAACACCAGTCCAAGAACAAAACGCTTGCAAATAGGTGAGCAGGTCTCAAATCCAGATCAAGAATGTAGTTACACGATCAAACGAAAGTGAACCAAAATCAGCACAGTTTACAGTTGATTTTACGAACGTTCGAAAATTCAAACATATTCAAATGTAGAACATTTGCTATGATTTGTATTTCTGTTAAAAGTACGTAAGAAGAATGGACTTGATCGAAACAGACCTGTTTCGGCTACAGATCGCACACTACTGAAGACTGTTTTGCGACCGCCATGCGTTCTGTTGCCAGGGGAAGGAGGGGGGAGGGGAGGGGGGGACTGATGCAGACATAAAGGTAAAAGTGTTCCGAAGGATCTTGCAGTTTATACCTGAAGATGAATGCAGCATCATCTCGATGTTGCCATGTTTATATCATCTCAATATTGACCCAGTTTCTAGCGCTAACTTTCTCAGGTAAAAGTAAGTGCCACGGCATAGGTGCTGTTCTAGAAAGAGAATAATAATTGAACAATGTCTATTCTTATGGTAACTATTTTATTGATGAAAGGGGGCATAAAAACAGAGACAATATTCTGGTGGGCTGCTTTGTCTATTGAGTATTGTTGTCCTGCAATTACATGATCGGCAGGATATTTTATTGAAACTGCATTGGTCTAGTTCTGGACGTCATATGGAGGCATTTGTAATGAGTTTTTAATGAGTGCTCTGAAATTACTCCGTGATTTGAGTCGATGGTTGACTAAAAAATAATAGCTTTATATTAATTTATTTTTTCAGCAAGTCTTTCAGCACATGGGTATGTTATTGTTTTTCTAATGTGTTGTTACAAAACTGTTTATAGATATTTGCATAAATATACCTTCAGGCTTATTATGTAACTAATAACGAAATTAAATACATCCGCTTAGGATATATTAGGCAGTTTAAATTA
Source organism: Leuctra nigra (assembly GCA_934045905.1). Lineage (NCBI taxonomy): Eukaryota > Metazoa > Arthropoda > Insecta > Plecoptera > Leuctridae > Leuctra > Leuctra nigra. The sequence continues at coordinate 39,674,692 of OW203761.1, forward strand.
TTCCCGAGGAATTATTTATTATTTTACGATATTATTATGACATTAAATCCTTGATTAGTTGAACGTTGTGGTTCACGAAGAATCAAATCTAGATCTTCTTGTGACAAACAGGCGCTTAGGAAGGAGGGGTGATGTGAGGGATCCCCCCTTCCCCTCAACCAAGAATCCACCGAAATAAACTTTTATAGGGGTTTGAAGAGAAAAAGTCATCGATTTATTGTCTAATTCTCTCTTTAAAAATATTCACAGTGGGGTGAACTGGGGCCTGTGCTCCCCGAGACACCCCTTCCGGATTGTGGCGGTCCTGTGTTTGGCATTGTCTTCTGCAGGACGCTTATAACTTGCTATAGTAGGCAGAGAGTGGCGGGCAATCATCCTTTTTGAAGGGGGGGGGGGGGGGGGGGGGGGAGACGGCATACACATTTTACATCGGTATCCACTGCTGCGGAAGTTCCTTTTTAAAAAGAACTGATCAAATGTTCAATTCATTAAAAATGTTTTCAAAAGTTACCCTCGAAATTTGTATTTTTCTGTGTGAGATTTGAGCCTGAAGATTAAGGATATTGTGTTCAACTAATATTGTGTAACATAAATACAACCAAATTCTTAATGATTGTAAGTTGTTGTTACATTTCTTTTCTACCGATGGAGTTAAATTTACTTCATACTCTAAAAAAATTGCCTGTTAAAAATATTGTTGAAAAAAGTAATTTTACAAATTTCAAAAGTTCACTTAAAGTGGTCCCACTGCTCCAGCCATGGTGCTTAGAAATCGCCGTAATTCATACAAATCTCTGATGAAATAATGCCTCAAACAACAGCATAAAACAATTATATCTTACCGTGTGCTCCAATTACATGTTTTTAATTGAAGTTCCAATTAAACTATCCCAAAATAATTCATATTTGTAGTGCAATGTTGCCAGATTTACGGTAAATTTCACATATTGTACACATTTTCTTTCTTATTTGGCCCGTGACCCTATATTTTTAAACGGCAGTCTTATTCTAAAAATTATTATCTTTAATTTGAGACTATTTTCAATATTTTGTCATTCCTCTTGCGGTTTTAGGAGCAATTAAAGACCAATTTTACGGGAGAATTTCATGTCTCCCTGTGTTATCTTATGGGGGAAAAGATGATCTTCAATCAAGAATATCTAATCATATGATACCGTAAGGGGCAATTTTTTTTTGCTTGTTGTATGTAATATGGTTTCATTAATCTTTGGTGTGAATTACAGCAAATTCTCATTCCTATGCCGTAACCATGGAACCCCCTTAACATATGAAGTTTTGAACTTTAGTAAAATAGTGAACGAGTAAATTCAAAAGTTCTTTCCCAACACATCGGTCTGGTGTACCGATTAAATCTCCGCCAATACCAAACAAAACGAAACACTGCCTTTGCATATCACATTATTACCATTTGCATTGGCTAATAATTTTACTCTAAAGTTAGCTCTGAATTCGTTAAATGTTGAATGTTGAATGTTGAATGTTGACATTGGTGAATGTTGCCACTGACAGCACCCAGTCTTGGTGACATGTCTACTTTATCATTGTTATCTCATTGTTTAATAAATCCTCAGCTTCTCACACTTCTGCATGAATACGAAACTGAAACCTCCTTAGTTCTAGAAGAGAAACACCTATTTCGGTTCATTTGAGAACTTCTGACAGTAAAATACGCAATGTAGTAATGAATCCCAATAGATATCTGCCAATTGATAGTTGAGCTATAAGAATGGCATGAAATACATGACTATACATTACTGGACTATTAACAATACTGGGCTTCTATCCTATCCTATGTCTATACTCTCATTGTTCATCGCTAATCCTCAGCTTCTCACACTTCTGCATGAATACGAAACTGAAACTCAGATCTAAAAAATAAACATTTTAGCTTCTTTAGATAGCTATATTTTTCTTATTGAAGATACACACAAGCATCAAACAAATAAACGGATTTATTACATTGTTAAAAAAAATCTTATTGTGCTTTACATTTTAATCCAATATTATACTAGAAACAATAAAATTGGGATGGGAGTGGGTCGGCATAGGACTTTTTTCGGTTGGCAAGCGCCCATTTCACCCACAACTGGCATCGTCCCTCTAACAGACTTACACGTCGTTTTTAAGAGATAAAAAGCAAATTTTTATAGTCTCCGGATTCACATTAAAAGTCTTAAGAATCCCCCTCCCCCCCATGATAGAAGGCGCCCATGAAGACAACTATTAATAGGTTCGTAATCCAATGCAATAAACTGAATAACTAAACTTTATGTGTGCTATAAGATTCCTCCTTACAGATACCAAGCATTGTTTATTATGCAAATCACGAGTTATCTCAATTCCACGACCTACGGCATACATTACGAAGTACGAATGAGGTTTTCACAGTCGACGAATTCTGATTTTCCATCTGATTCGTCCTTAATGAAATGTCTTTATGTTTCCGTATGACTGAGGGTCAGAAGTGGGTATTTGTTTGTTCCGAATCGAATGATTGAAGGTGGAATTCACGCCTATTGGTGTTCGAATGACATAGAACATGCGTGAACAAGTTGCAAAGCCCGGGAAATTTCAACACGACGTTTATTCGAATTGATTGAGCGTGTTATTGCGTTGATTCGATTGCGGTTATTTAATCTCGAAAGCCGCCAAATCATCGGGCGTGATGCATATTGTTATGTTTGTTTGTTGAATGTTAAGGGAATTATAGGGGGGGGGGGGGGGGGGTGACATTTTAATTTCAGGGCAAATATTCTAAAGTAGTGTCAGCTGAGACCGATATTTAGCGAAATCAACCCATTTTGGAAATTCAAAAAAATATCCGTGACGATCCAAACTGGTTCAAGACGATTCACAGAAAAGATCGAAACCGAATAACCGTTCATTATAGCACAATACAGCAAGCTGAAACTTGGCATGAATAATCATGATACATCTACCGGAGTACTGGGGTGCGATCACATTAAATAAGAACTTTCGTGTCACGGTGACAAGCTTCTCATCTCAATGCTATTCACAGTCTTCTAGGGTCTTGTCACCGTGACAAGAAAGTTCTCATATTATGTGATCGCACCCCTGAAGTCCTTTTTCGATATGTTTATTGCAATGTTTCTAAAATAAAGTCGGTATAGGTACCGGATTTTTTTCGAGAAAACCCACATTTATTGGTGCCTGTTACCAGGTTAGATATCAAGTAATTGACAAAAAGAAACTTAGTGCTATTAGGCACCCCAGCTATTAGAAAAGCTGGCTGGCTAAAAATGCATGAGCGCCGTCTCCACCACCTCCTAAACATTACGCATAAGGTAATAACGACAGGACAGCCATCCTACTTGTCTAGGAAGATCGAGCGAAGAGGAGAACTGCATTTACTAAATGGCATTTAGTGAATACTAGAAACCGAGTAGACCTATCGATTGCAACGCACAAAACATCGAAATACAAATCGTCTTATCCTTACGCTTCGGCGAAAAACCAATTCAATCATTGGTTCAATCAATCTAAAAGACTCATGTGTATAGGTGTCCCCAAAACTAATATTTTAATTAAACTATTCTTTGTATTTTTCAATTTATTTTTTTAAGTCTAGTGTATCTTTAAGAGTTCAATAAAATGATAAAGAATCAATTGTTTGCAATTGGGTGTAACAAGGAATTCAGGTTTGAACTCCCGTATAATAGTAACTTATAGCTTTAGCTTATCTTTAGTTATATACTTTTAAACTAATCTTGTAGCCAGAGCTGGGTAAGTTACCAAAAAAATAGGAACGCGTTAAAGTTACGTTACTTTCCGAAAAAAAAGGAACTAGTTAAAGTTAAAGTTCCTCAACTAATCAGAGGAACTGGAAGTTCCTTTTCAATGAAAAGTTACTTTGAAAGTTACTTGACCATTTTATTTCCGGAATGCAGCCAATTTGCTAAAACACAAATTCAGGCTGTAATTTTTCTCCGTGGAAAACAAAATTTTAGACGAAATTCCTCCCAGTAAGAAGGCTTGCATCTAATTCTACCCCCTTTCCCCATGCCACGGGCACGGCAGGGTTGGTCAAGTGCAAGTGAGAGGGCGAACTGGTGACGCACTAAGCATGAACGGCGTGATTGGAATGCGGTTTTGTGCAGGTGACCTAAAATTCCTTATCAGAGAAAATCAGGTACATATTTGAGGGCGGAAATGGTGTAGTTTTGAATGTTGAGGGAAGGTACATTCTGCTCTAAAAGTAGCTGCAAAAGGAACTTTTATAAATGTGAAAGTTCCACAACAAAAAGGAACTTTCCACGTTACTAAGTTACTTCTATCATAGCAGGAACGCGTTACTGTAAAAGTTACAAAAAAGTAACGCGTTACCGGTAACGCGTTACTTTCGTTAAGTTACTACCCAGCTCTGCTTGTAGCTATATCATACCTATACATTGCTTTGATTACTGCTAGTGTCCCAACTTACGCTTTGTATAGTAACTCTATAGTATTTATTAATTTTTAACTTTTAACCATTTTATAAACTATTTTAACTATTACTTTCGCAAGTATGCCTACCTATACTTATGTGATTTATATTGTTCAGTGTGACTACTATCTTAAATAGATAATATGTGTTAGTTGTTTTTAATAGGTTACATCAAAGATACATGTACACTCGACAATTCATAAAACGGTATTTGAACGAAACAGATTGGCAGCTGGTCAGGTTAATTGACAATCAATCCTTGTTATTATCAATGAAATCAGAGCTCACCTACTAGAGGTAGATGACGAGTACGCATAGACTTCTCAGATGATGCCATCACATTTTTTTCAGACAATCCATTTCTTTCAAATACCGTTTTATGAATTGTCGAGTGTACATGTATTTGGTTACATGGTAGATCAACAATGACCAATGGGTTCATAATAATGTTGAATGTCGCCTTTTGTATATAAATGTGCAATTAAAGATAAAGATAAAGATAAATTGAAATTGAAACGAAGACAAAGAGCCCTTTGCAAGTCTGTAGAGTGAAAATTACCGTCTCTACGATTTTTTAAAATGAAACAGCAATATTTCGTCAAAAAAAATTCGGGACCAAAATATTGGAGGCGAAAATGGTCAAGTAAGTTGTAGAATCACCTATAGAATGAGGAAAATACATTATCTTCCTCTTATGTGCAATAGTTATTTCGTGTTTTATATTAATAGTCACGTGGTATCAGTCTTGTGACAGTGACAACTAACTGACAATGTCGTGACATCTATAATCAAGGTGCATGTAGAAAGTGCATCGTGGCTTGACAACTGATTAATCAGTGAGTTATGCACAGTTAATTCGCATGCAGATTGCACTTTATGAAGTTATCTTCCATTCTATCGGCTGGCTTTCAAATATTCGTGGGAATGCCGGGGAAAATGTTCTGCGGGTTCCGAGTTCGATTCGAGTGACAGGGTATTATGATTTTGTGTCGCGTGATTTCATGTTGAGAATGCATAAGTTTAATCTCTGAACTCAATGTCGAAAGATGCATTTGGACCTCTCAAAGTCTGAGTAATATTTTCATGAAATACGAGTGCTCGCATAATCGAGCGTGACGTCAAAGTGACGTTCGTCCGAAGGAAATAGCATCCAATAAGCCAAATCAGTGTATTGAATTGTTTTGTCTGACGTCAGGCGGCCGTGAAACCGTATGATATTTGACTCGAACTATTTCGAAAATAGGTCCCTGGATATAATATTTGAGATTTCGATTTACCAAAGTAAAAGCACAGGTTTCAATCAATGGTAAAATTAGTGATATGAATGTCATCGCAGATGAACCTTTAGGTTACGTTGCCCAATTTTTAATTTGTGTAATTCAAACTGAATGATTTCATTGTGGCTTCCTTTGTGTGTTCAAATTTTTGGAACCTGGCAACATTGACCATAATATTTTTTTTGTCTGGGGCTTAACGTCGCACTGTTCTGCAGCGAGGCTAATGGCGACGGATGAATGATTGTGAGGATGATTGGGAGATGATGGTGAAGAGTAGGTAAGGATGGAAGGTGGGAAGGAGGCGGTCGTGGCCTATAAGTAGGGTACCTTCCCAGCATTTGCCTTTCGACTGAGGGAAAACCACGAAAAAACCCCAGTCAGGAAAGACGGCCGCGGGAATCGAACCCGGGCCTCCGGAAATCAAAATATTAGACTCACTGGTTCTGAGAGTTGTACAGCCACCTCTTTATGTTATGATAAAGCCAGTGATTAAAACAGTATAGCAAATCTGATCTGTATGAATAACATCTAGCTAGGCAACTTATACTACGTCTGCGTACGACTGGTAGTCGCTGTAAGGGGTACGTTTTATCAAAACATTATGAGTTGACTATACATTTGTCATAGATTTGTTGCGATATTCTTGCTCATAAAATTTCCGTGTCTAAACAATTAATTAAGAAAGCGCATGAGGAGAATGAAGTGAGGTGCAGGATAAAAACAAAATGAAGAATATCTCCAAATAAAGGTTCGAGAAGTCATTGTCCAGTCATGGTTCTTTCAGATTTGCCTCTAGACAATTACTGTTTCTTTTGAAAAGTCCTTGACAGCTGTCAATCACTATAACACGGCTGACCTCCCCAAGATCGATCCTGACTTTCTTTCAAAGTAACTTGAGAATATCCCACCATGTCGCCACTTGTCACACCATCTCTTTGCTGCCCCTGAGAGTTAGACTCAACAACACACCGGTGTACCACTTGTTGCCTACTTCCAGGCGAAACCCATGCAGTTTCTCAAGATAATTACACGGGAATGTTGCGTAATCGATTCAGGTTCGCTCACCACAAGATTCGATAATTGGTTTAAAATTCTTTATTCTGTAAGCCGAATTCTTTTATAGGTTCATGGTTATGGAGAGATCTATTCGAAAGCCTAAGCATAGTAAAATAGACATACATGATTTTATTCATTTCCATTATCATGACGTTATCAAATTATGATAACTGACCGGATGTCCCAGTATTCTTTCCTGACAATAATATCAGTTTGAAACAAACTTAAGTCGCACCTACCTCCGTTTCGCTCGTCGCCGTCGTGTTAATGCTCTGTATGACATCGTCGACGAAATCGACGTCGGCGTCGGCGTCGATCGTCGTCACGGGTAGATAGTTGTGTTTCAACCCTCTGGACCACGACATTTTCAAATCACACGTAAATCTATCACTCTCTTTCCATGACGTAGCTAGCTTCTAACTGACAGACCATATGCTGAGAGCTAACATCATTGTACCTTCCTTTACTTTCACTGCGGCGGCGTGGTAACGATGTAACTATCACAATACCACGTGAGTAACTCGAAGCAGTGTTGCCAAATGTACGAAGATAACAAGCGAAATGACAGTTTTTAATCAGTTAATTAATTTACGACATTTTTGTGTGTATTTATGAGTACATTATTCTTTACCGTGAAGAAAACCTTGAGCAAGGTTACAGTAGCGGATATACAATTATGAGGAGAATAATTATAGTTACCTATATAACGGAATGACGGAGGAAAGGACATTAAACAAGTTGTTTATTATAATAATTATCATAATTGATTAAAAGAGTAGGTGCTAGTTGACGCCCTCGTATCTCTTCCTAAAACGCATCAGCCCTGAAAAGTAAAAAATAACAAGATTCCATTTTTAGTGTTGTTGACATGAATTGAACTCATTTATATTCGTGAATTTTTAATAACTTACAGCGTACGGAGGTTATTGGCAGTGATGGATAACTGCAAAGTTACTCTTACAGTTTGCAGCACAAAATTAAAATGTAATCACAGTATCGTCAACGTTCTTTTTTATTATAACTTGTAAGATATGAAAGTTATATCCTAAATTTATGCATTTAGATTAGTTAATTGCACATTTCATACTTACTACATTCTAACTGCATTTTTATTGAAATTATTTTAAAAATCTTTCTTTCATAATAAAACTTAATATTTATCGGTGTATCTTCTAATTAATTTTAAATATTTCTTGAAAAAACGTCACAAAAAAGAAATTAACACGTACTTTATAAATTTGTCCTAGAGTTGCAGCAAAGAATTTTTTTACAAATCCTAACAAAAAGTCTCTCGATATTACTAAATTACCTTGCACTGGCAGGATCACGTTCTCGGCAAAATGTCTCGACTGCACTCAACCGGCATGTTTGTTCCCATTAATACGCGATCCAAGTCTAAATCTAACGACTGAATAAACACTTATTAAGATCACAATGATCTCATGAGTGTAGGCTTTTCAACGAGCGCCAACAAATTGTTGTTGCCAGCTGAATGCGCCACCCAAGTATGAATCCAGTTTATTAGTACATAATTGTGAGAGTAGGCAATAGGAAGTTGAATGATTGGCTACATAAGATTAAAATATTAGTCAACATATTAGTATTTTAAACATTCATACCAATCGTTCAAACATAACGCACTTAATTATTACAGAATAATAAATTTCTTTCTGGTTGAGCTATTTTCTAGAGGAGTCTGAAAAGACAAAGGTATATAGTACATGTCGCTTTTCTATGTACTTTCTATGATTTCTATATACTTTGAAATTAAACCAGTCGGGCAATGAGACGTGTTGCTGAATTTACCGCACATTAGATAACAATAACAAAAGGTTGAGCATTTTGTAATAAATAGAAATTTCTTTCAAATTCGGATACATTATTGGAATAGTTTAGTCAAAGGTGTTGCGTCATACATTCTTTCTATTGTGCACCATGCATTTTATTCATGTTCATCATGTAATAGCACTAATAAGGGTTGATATAACAGATTGTAATTAGTCTATTATAATATAAATGTGATTTATTCATTGTATTATGTTTGATTTAAATGTTAATTGTGATCATTGTTATTCATTGAGTTGTGATTTCAAATGTAACTAAATAAAGATATCGGCTGTATTACGCAATATAAGGAATTAAATGTATTTGTAAGTGAGCCTCAGCAGAAAAGTGCAATTTTGGTGGCCCCAAATAAGCTGTTGCTGAGGGCCGGTCAGCATAGCAACTTAGTTTAATATTCAAGGCTGAAGATCTGAAGATCAACTGAGGAGCATTACCAAAAGTCGTAGCTGTCACTTTTTAGAGCCACAAAAATTGAACTACATATTCATTTTGTGCCACTGGATCTGAAGAAAACATTACGAGTAAATGTACTATTTATATATACAAAAATATAATTTAAAAAAATATACATGGAAATGCTTTCTCCAGGATGATCAATATTATTTGATTGAAACTTTTGGAATTTACTAGGAAAACGCTCTGAGTAACGCGTTGATGAGCGAGCACGGATACGCGCAACACCTCGAACCGAAATTATGTTTATCGAAAATGTCCTTAAAAGCCAATAATTCTTGAATTTCGTCACAGACTTGTATGAAAATCTCCAACAATTCCTAAAATATTGGTCCCAATAACCACGCAAAGTTTTAAGTTGATCGATTGAACCTTTATGATTGAACGATTCCTTGTTCATTTCCAAAAATCACAGGATATCGTTCAAAAAAATGTTAAACGGTCATATCAGTTTCATAATACCTTGAAGTGAAGATTCGAAGATTCCGTGAAATATGAAATTCGAGAAATATGATAGCCAACACGCAAAATATCCGTAAACTGTCGATAACTTTTGAATTTAAACACAGTTTAGTCTGAAAATTGTCAAAAATACAGATAATGTTGGACCCGATGACCATACAAAATTTTAAGTTGATCGGTCAAACGGTTCTGGATTAAATTTCAAAAAGCACATGAAATATTTTTTTAAATTTTAACCAATGGGAGGATTTGGCTGAAAATTTGTAAAATAAGAGACAATGTTGGTCCTAATGACCATGCAAAATATAAGGTCGATCACATTTGTCGAAGTCCATTTTCATTTTTCAGCCTATCAGGAGATGTTTATTTAAATTTCAACCAATGAATGGATTTCAAAAAAATTAGGGTCTGCAAACAGAGAAGGTTGGTTTTACATGTGTGCAAAATTTCAGATCGATCGGTGAAACGGTGCGACCTGTGTATCGGCTATAAGCAGCCAAAAAAAAAAAAAAAAAAAAAAAAAAAAAAACAGAGGTCCGTGCCAAAAGAGCCAAAAGGAGGCGCTCGCTTCGCTCGCTCAATCAAATTATACACGGCTATTACTAAAAGAATTAAGTTTATTATAAATGTAATACATACATTTTTTCAAAATTATATTTTAGTATTTAAGATAGTAAACATGTAAATCTTATTTGCTATTTTATTCGACTTTTCAACCAAATCACATTTGCCCTAGCTCTTCAAGAAAACATAAAAAAGATTTACAAGTTTAATAGAATATAAACGTGAAAGTTTGAAGCAAAATATGTATAAAAAAATTATTTAATATTTTATGAAAAGCTATTGAAAAATCAATAATGGATAATCAATCACACAAGTGCATCAAGTATAAAATCAATACATTATTTACAAATTATTACTACTAACTATAAGCTAGCAATCTATATCGAAAATGAGAAGTAACCAATAAAATAAATGCAAAATTAAATATAGCTAAGTGTATGGAGAAATCAGGAAAATAATTTATTTTAACACCTACAGTAACAATGCGCATTTTCACACCTTCAAGGAACAAAATTTAATGTCATTTTATGTAATTTTATTCCTTTACAATGTCAAGAAAAAGAACGTGAACTATGTAATGTCTCGGGAATTCACAATCAATGTAATTAGTTCCTAATTGAACTAATTGTACACTGCAGACACCATGAGATTCAATTTATCTAACGGTAAAATAATATCAAACAATCAATAATGACCTTACTAGACGCATTATACTGATCTGTATCACTTTTCCTAGCATATCCATATACGATTAAAATATTCCTGAGCAGAGAGTCCGAACGCCTATGGTTCTTGTCACACCCTCCGACAAGGGCAGGCGACCTTTCACCATGGAATGATTGCACTCATTTGCCGAATAGCGCTGCCATCGAGCAGTGGATTGAGCCTGTGAAGCGGGAGGTATAAAAGTAGAGATCAATTACTGAACAAGACACTTCTCTCCAGTTGTTGATTTGATTCACATCATAGCAACAATGCAGTGTGTGGTGAGTACTGAGCTTTGTTAGAACGTCTTTTGTTGAAGGAACTGATCGTGTGAATTTTTCTATTCACGATATTATTTTTAAAATTACTTCAGATTATTAATATTATATTAAAAATATTTAACTTACTAAAATCATATTATTAGAGTTAATTGACTGCGAACTACTAAATATTTTTTTTAACCATACTTTACAAGATTTTTAAACAACAGAAATTATTTGAATGAAATCGGTTTCATTCTTGAATTTCTCGATTTTCTAGTTACGTTGAAGAATATTTTAAGAAGATTACTTCGAGACATTGCTACTTTATCTGGCGTATCGAATTCAATAACCTATTCTTACCATAACTTGCGATAAAATTTACATTTTGTAAAAAATTAATTCTAAATTTTATAACGAAAGAATTTAAATTAAAAAACTATAAGAGGTCTTCTATCTCTTGCATGTCTTGAACAATGTTCAAATTATGCTCGTCTATGAATACATCCACAGGAATATCTTTGTAACCTCTTCTTCTCTTGTCCAGATCATCTTCGCTTGCCTCGTGGCCGCGGCGTCTGCCGGCTACAACCCGTACAACGGCGCCTACCACGGCGGCCCCGCCGTCGACCCGGTCGCCATCGCCGCCGGTGCCCCCCTTCCCGTCGGTGACACCTACGAGGTCGCCGCCGCCAAGGCCGCTCACTTCCGCGCCCACGCCGACGCCGCCCACCAGAACGGAGTCCACAACTACAACCACGGCAGCCCGTACGCCTACAACCAGTACGCCACCCCCTACGCCCACCACGGATACGCTTCCGAGCCCCGTCAGGTCGACCCCGCAGCCATCGCCGCCGGAGCCCCCGTGCCCACCGGTGACACCTATGAGGTCGCCGCTGCCAAGGCTGCCCATCTTCGTGCCCACGCCGAGGTCTCCGCCAGGAACGGACACGCATCCGCTGTCTACCCCCAGCACTCGTACGGCCACGCCGCCCCTGCCTACAACTCCTACAACGGATACAACGGATACGCGTCTCCCTACAACCACCACGGATTCGCCTCCGAGGCTCGCCAAGTTGATCCCGTCGCCATCGCCGCCGGCGCCCCTCTGCCCACCGGGGACACCTATGAAGTCGCCGCCGCTAAGGCTGCCCATCTTCGTGCCCACGCCGAGGCCAAGAGCGGAAACTACGGTCGTTATCGTCGTGGACTGGGATACTCTTCCCTCGCCTACGCTGCTCCCCTTCATTACGCCACTCCCCTGGCTTATGCACCCCACAGCTACTCTTACTCCACCGTCACAGCGCATCACGCTCCCCTCGCCTACTCACTCTACTAAATTACTCAATCCAAAGTTCTGAAACTATCTTTGTTTTGTTGTTGATGTTTGTACAAAGTCAAATTGAAAACAGGAAAAATATGTGATCGTCAAAACTGGAGAGTTTGGCACACGCCTATGTCAATCTGTTGGACGGATATTCCGTCAGAGCAATTGATCCTCTCATCGTGGCCAATTAGTGTACCTGCTCTGCAAATATTTGTCAATTTGCACTGCAATCTATTAGAGTTGCTTCAAGCTTTAAAATTTTTTCAATTAAACATTGCATAAATGGAAACATTGTGTAGTAAATTATTACTTAAATTTAGTTCCTCTAACTTACTTCCTACTGGTCATATTGTCTTGATGCACTAATTATAATAAATAACCATTTTAAAGAAAACTATATCCATTTATTAACACCTATTATATAAGTATCAATTAGTACAAAACCCTTCCTAGTTCTTATCATTATATCGAAATGCACATTAGCATTTAAAAAGTTTAAAATAAATAATTTCCTATATCATATAAAAATTAGAAATGTCTGAAAGTTTTCAGTCATAAAATAGTTTTGGAGATTGTGTTTATTTCTCTAAATACTTCTTTGGTTTCGCTTAGTTCTTTACTCGCATTGTTGTTCACTGGATCTGACGAAAATCTTCTTGGTTTCCCTGGCAACCATTTGCTGATCTTCGCTGCTAGAGGATGGATTAGTTTCTCATCGTAGAGATCATCTTCCGAAGTACCTGAAACAATGCACACTCAGTTAACCCAGTTCATTGTTGCATTACAATATTACTCAATTGTTAAGCGTACGCCTACACATTTCTTGTTCCAAATGAGTGAAAATCTGTGTCAAAAACGCATAGCTATGCAAGATACTTTAATTCAGCGTATTAACACATGATTTAGGTAATTCCTTTCAAAAGTATAAAAAGTAAAAAGTGAAAAGGAGCTATGTAATAGAATCGAGTGAAATATTTATCTGCGTTTAGTCCCCACATAAACAGTGGTGGTTTTATGATATGGATGATGTGACATTTGGTACATGCTTCATTACAGTCTTGTTCTCAATCAGATTTATCTTGCAATCTCATGACCTCAAGACAAACAATTAGATATTGAAACTTAGATAAAATAACTAAATTCCACCGCGCTTGCTATAACAAAGAAATTTAATTTCATCCGTCTATTTATAGCAATACGTTGCTTTTTACATCGGCAATAATCGACTTTCAATATAGGTAATTGTATATTGTGCAAAGAATAATTGTCCTTTGCTATTATATTTATTTTCAACTTCTTTTTGAGTTTTTTTGAAGAACCTTATTTTATAAATACTCGTATACCTAATTGTGTCAATAGCCATTGAACACCAAATATTCAAACCGTTTTTTTTGTTGTTGAGAATAGGGCCAAGAATATTATGCAAAATGTTCTAATTCGGAATTGATATTTCCCAACAAACAAATCATTTAGGTATGAAGACAGGTTGGCAGAAGAAGATTTTAAAATATCTTCAAAGGTTGAAATTCAGTGACTTTCAAGGAATATGACATATTGGATTTTTAAAACTCTTGAAGATGAGTTCATCGAAAAACATGGGAAAATCGAGACTCTAATACCACGAGCAACTTGTTTTTCAAAGAAGACAGACTTGTTTTAAATAAAGGTAAATAATATCTCCACGACGAGGAATAGGATCCGAGGCTCCGTGCTGGGGAAAAATGTGCAATTTTACAACTTTTAAGCTGCTTAAAGTCCATTTTAAAGTCAAGTTAATCCGATTGGTTGAGCTTTCAGCCTTTAAGTGAACTTGTAACAACTTAAACTTATTATGTCAAAGAATGAAACCTTTTTGCGTAGATTCTATTCCTCTTCCCCGTGTTATAGATACAATTAAAAACAAATTCATAACGGTTTTCACAATTAAAAGAGTATCTTAAAGTAATCCCATCTCCTTGAGATCTTGGCATCCTGCCCGCAAATCAACCGTAATCTCATAATCCCTCATTGATCTCTCCACACGCGGCGCCTTGCAGCGTCCCTCCAGCTCCTGATCGCTCTCAAGAGTCCGAGGAATGACAAGGATAAAACCACTCACCTGTGAGATAACTGATTAGAACGCCGGTGCCAACTGTCACGCCACACCCCAACAATGCGTAATACATGTAGCTAATAGAGTAGAACTCGAGTAGGATGCCACTGTGAACAAACAAGATTCTGTTTTAATAATTGTCACGCTTTGTGTCACATGAAATGTATTTTTAGATCGACTTTATGTGTGGTAATCGAGCGACTTGGGATTAGAATGTTTTGAAGCAGGAGAAATGAGTTTGAATCGGTCACCGCCTTCGATATTAATTGAAGAATTAAATGATGGTTTGTTCTGAGAAGGCGCTATGGATCAGTTGTTTGTAGTTGTTGTGGTAATCAAATTACATGGGATTATAGAATATTAGAAATTAGTACAATAAGGTAACTTCGAATCGGTCACTGACTTTGTTATTTGAATAATGAAAGGATGGTTCACTCCCCAACAAGATGTGTAATGCCCTGGATGGTTTATTTGAATTCCTGGAGTGCTAATTCGTATAAGCAAGAACTGATGGGACATATTTTAATATTGAATACATTTGACTATTTGCATGTGCATATTTACTTTGTCTACAAAATATCTCAGATACCTGGGATATGCATATTTACTGCTTGCAAGTGGTCAAAGGCAAATGCTCAACCAACCATAGGTTTACCTTACTTAATTTCAAATTTGTCACCTAAATAGCTCTGGCAATAATTGCATAATACACCCATGACATGAAGGGTGACGGTGTATCAATTACTTTACTCTCTTGGAAGGAGTATTACAGTTCTTTACCTCAGAGGTAGAAGGCCCGATGTTCATTTCAATGATTCTTGTGATGAGCTCAAAAACCAGTATTTCTGCCTTTATCAAATCGTATTTGTAATTGTGACACCAGTTACGCAAAATCGACCTCTGTCCTTCTACCTCTAAGGCACAGAGTAAATAATTTCCATATAACATCAATACCAGAGTAAAACCATTTTAAATATGATGATTATTGTAAACTTAAAAAAAAAGTTTATTCCTAAGCTTTAGTAGGTATCTTGAATCTGGTTGATAATATTTAAAACACCCACGTAAGTATGTAAGGTGGTTCTGTTTATTGTATTATTATATCCCAGAAAAAACACTCCGTGTAAAAATACCAGCCAAGTCTCTTTAACTATAAAAAAATAGAAGAAATCTAAAAATTCAGCACTGAAAAGGAGTGATATCAAAAAAGGAGCCAAGTCAACGAATTTTCCAAATTTTAATCGTACCATTGAAATAAAAATATCAACCCCCGAGAAATACTTAAAAAAGGACTTGGCGCATCGTTTTTTTAAAGACACTTTTCTATCCTAAAAGTATAGGAAGAACTCTACAAGTATATTTTCCTGAGTATATCACATTCATTATCGACGAATCATACTACGTTTTAATATAACTAGTACTCTTACCTACTGGCAGTTTTGGTATTTTGTCAATATTCAGAGGAAATAAACGGATAAACGAATAACGAATAAACGGAAGCGGCCTAGTCTATTCGTTATTGCCACTATTTCTAGGGTCATATTAATAGAAGACTTCTCAATATTGTGACTGAGGGAAATAGCGAAAGCGCTCATTACAAGAAGGCCGTCAATGAGATTTGTATAAGTGACTAGTGCACTGAGCCATGCTGCTCAAATAATTACTGACTAGATTTTTATCTAAAGTAATACGTTCTGTAATTTATGAATTTTTTTGGTATAAAATGTTAATTAATAGCAATTAATTACACGGCGAGAAGGTTCAAAGTATAATGCTGTAGTAGGTATGTTGATGTACCCACAAAACTATAGGTACCTACCAATCACAAACACAACTGTTCTGTATTTATTGCTTGTAAGACAATGCTATGTTTCTTTGCGTACTTATATTTAAATTTAAAATATTTTACAGAATGTTCAATATTTAATTTGAAAGTTTTGTCCCAATTTTTCTAGGCATTTCTGAACTACGTAGTATGTGAGTGGCATAAGCTTAAGAATAGAAAAATGTCTTTGAAAAAACGATGCGCCAAGTCCTTTTTTTAAGTATTTCTCGGGGGTTGATATTTTTATTTCAATGGTACGATTAAAATTTGGAAAATTCGTTGACTTGGCTCCTTTTTTGATATCACTCCTTTTCAGTGCTGAATTTTTAGATTTCTTCTATTTATTTTTATAGTTAAAGAGACTTGGCTGGTATTTTTACACGGAGTGTTTTTTCTGGGATATCACTTCTTTTGTTAGTTTATTCATACAGCTTGTAGCACATGTCCGAGCAGGGACTAATTTCTTTAAAAAAATACGCCTCAACCGATTTGGTTACTATGAAAAGTTGCGTTTGGTATAAGATGAAAATGATTATCCAAGAAGAATAGCTTAAGTTTCGTTATAATCGATCCAGCCGTTTTCGATACATGACGTCACTTCCGGTTTTGAAATAGCGGCCGAATTCCGGTATAGGTAATAAGAATACAATCTAGTTTTATCTAGTTGATACCTTCATGAACGACCATCTGAATTCCTAATCCCTATATTTCCGTAAAATCGGTCATGCCGTTTGTAATATATGACGTCACTTCCGGTTTCATTTAGTGGTTCCTGCCGCCATGTCCGGTACCATTAATTTATTTATTCATTTTTCACAATTGATTTTTCAAATAAATAGCAGAATGAATACGCGGGAGCTAGTTCAGTTGCAATCGGTACAGGCGTTTTAGATATATGACGTCACTTCCGGTTTCAGGAATGGCGGCCGAGAACACTGTAACCTTGAATATATAAATTGTATTGTCTATGTTACAATGTAAGTTAATTATGTATGTATTTTAAGTATAATTTGTTGAAATAAGTTAAATATTGCGTATTTATGACGTCACTTCCGGTTTAGAAAATAAGAAAATAATATTTTTTTTATTGATACTTCATATAGATGACCATCTAAATCGAATGGCGCTAATTTCGTTCTAATCGGTCGAGACGTTTTTGAGTTATGACGTCACTTCCGGTTTAAAAATGGCGGCACAAAAAATCACAAGAGGCAAGGTATCATCAGACGCCAAAAGTGCATATGTGGTAAAAGTTTCAGGTCGATCGGTTCAGCCGTTTAGGCTGTGGCCCTGTCAACAATGTTTCCTGATATCTGAATCATCATCTGATAGCTTTAAGAAGGGGTATAATTTCACTGTTTTCATGGCCCTCTAGCTCGCAAATGGCAAAACCTGTTGTTCCCAAATTTAATATATGGGGTGGGGTGGGCCATAGCTCGAAATTAAGACATTTCACAACAATGTGAGATTTTCCAATTTTAAGATCCAGTAGGCCGAAAATGCCATGTTGTTGCTTACAGTAAAAGTGTTTGGTCTGCTCCTCAGTTTATTAGGCATTTACGGTATGTTGAGTGACTGTGAGTGTATAGTACGACTTGGCTGGGTGGAGCGACCGCTCCACTAGATCTATTCGGACAAAGTGGATACGTTGAGATAATGTGATATGAGTTACTGCATTGTATAACGATAAGTGCAGTTGCCTAAACCGTGGGCGTCGATTAGCTGATTTCAAAGTGACTATAGAAAAAGTTAATCGATTGTGGTCGAAGTAATTCTACAGCAAAAAGATTCGTTTTGGCACTTATGTGGTTAGTTGGTTAATTTCATGGCTCTTTCCAACGATGACGTTAATACTTCGTCACAAACTCACATTCCTTCAGACTATTTGCGTTCGTGCATTATGTTGAGACAAATTACGTTAATTAAATAATTGTTCTCAGCTGTTTCAAGTTCAGTTAACTTGGTATAGGAAGTAATTCCAGCATTGCCTTAACCGATGATTAAATGAAAATATTGATTATTATAACATTCAGAATGTAAATAATAGTATAAGAAATTGTAAAAATAAAAATAAAAATAATACAAATTTGAGAGTTTTTACACTAAAATTTAAACACAATTGAATATAGGAAAATTGGTTATAATTTTATAAAATAGAATAGTGCTTGTTTATTTTGTAAAACAAAATTGATATGGGTTATCGAGTATTGAAGAACAAAACATGTTATGCCAAGTTTTCAAGGACTTATTAAAAAATCTTGATAAAAATAGTTACCTATTATTCAAAAGAGGAAACTCGACAATGTATAAAGCCTCACATCTTGTGTTTGTGACAATCGATTATAATCTGCATAATAATTGTCATTTCTACAAAAATCATCAAACATACAAATATTTCCTAATTAAAATATTATCTTATTTGAGACCTTAAAAATATAAAAATGCATACATTTCTCAATAAATTGAGCCTTTTTTGTAACTCTTCCATTTCTCTTGAAACCACAAAATTATATTTTGGGATTCGAAAAAAATCATCAAAATATCTTGTTCTTACAGCTTCCGAACTGAATGACAATTTAACATGACTACATCGTTTTATTATTCATTTTCGATCGTTTTAGAACAGGAGTGTACGAAGGATGTCGAATACCTCGCTTGAGAGATTGTCACTGACAGCACTGACGGCGACACATCTGGAGGTAATGTGGCATTGTGTCTGTGAGGAATGTAGTCCTTGTAGACTGACAGGCTGAAGGAGGTGTTAGTACAGCCAGCGGTGGACAGGGGCAGCGTAGCCAGGGGGGTTCGGTTCAATGTCAAACCGCCAACTGTCAACCACAGCGCGAACATGTGGCCTAACACCATGCCGCCGACAGCGCCCTAAAACACAGGGAAGAATATTATAAAATAAGAAAATAAGAAATTACTAAAAGTAATTCGGTAATATAGCAATAAATGGACTTGTGATTAAATACATTTTTTAGTTCACCCTTTCTGTGTCCCTTTCATTGTATACGTGCAATGTAATACTGTAAAAATGGTATATTTGGAATCTTAATTTTATGACTCATTCGGACCAATTGGAAATAAATTGAAGTAGGCTCAATGACAGTTTTAATACAATAAAAAATTATGAAAGTGTGTATGTATGAACAATTGTTAGTGAAAATTTTATTTTATTTCATGACTTTAGATTAAAACATGTAAAATTAATTAGTCGAATGATCGAATCAAGACTTGTAATCTTTGATTCAAAAATTGTTCACTATATTTGAGGCAGAAGGTGTGTAAGACCCTGTGATTTGCAAGTAGCCAGCTCCTATTAAACTATTACATCAGGTTTACCTTCCAGTTGACGCAGGGCAGCAACATCGCCATGATGAAGACGCCGAGGAGAGGTCCCGACGTCGCCGACGCTATCAGTTTCGACGAGTCGATGACGCCGGAAAGAGATCCGACGCCGAACGCGATCGCCATGGTCAAGACGCCGTACACAGTTCCTGAAACCGAACCTCTTTTCAAACACTCGAGCAAACAGCTATTCACTTTCGCATTGTCAAGTTTTTAATCGGGAAATGATGATGATGAAAGTTATGGAAGAATGTTGGAAGGAAGTCGTTGATTTTTTGACGTCCTTGGACTCCTCACGTCTTGTCCAAAATTAGGAAAGTCTAAAAACCAATTAGTATGCATACCAATTACAAATTTATATTGGTGACCATTTATGGTTTGGAGGATTACAAGTTATTTGAGTAAGTGCTCTTGATTGTATGTAAAACTTCCAGTTTAGGAGCAACTTGGCTCAGACGGACTATCTGTGGACTTCCACTCGGGAGGCCGGGTTCGATTCCACGGCCGACCTTCCTGAGTCAGGATTCCCGACTGAGGTATTGATGTGGTTTCCCTCAGTCGAGACGAAACTACTGGGAAAGCTCAACCCTAATCATTCATCATCGTCATCTCTCGATCATCCTCATCATTATTCACATACCTGATGAACTAAATGTCAAGTCATCCATAGAACAACACACATTCCTGCCAATAAAGTAATACAATTCACAAGAAAAGGTGCTATTGAACTTTGTTGTATCGGTACCAGGGTCGAATGGGAACATAATCAACATAAATGGGCTCCAGCCCACTTTTAAGAGTTCTGAGGGCCTCTGCAGAAATCGACGGCTTTGTCAAATTTTCTCAAAATTCGGACATTTCCCCAAGGCTCATTTATTATTTCACTGTAATGCAGTTTTGGGCAGTAAAGACTACTTCCCAAAGTACCAAATACCAAGTTGGAATACCAATTTTCTTGGAATCCTAAAGAAAAATTAAGGAAACTTTTAAGAAAAGAGTATTATTTTTCAATATTTTCATAATGAAATAACCTTTTTACTTCATAATTTTCTTAAATTTTCTTTTCGATACATTGAAATAAAACAAAAAATTAGCCTTCAGACGATGCCTAAATTTGAACCTGATTGGATAAGCTTTTGATTCATAATCAGTGTACTTTTAAGCTAAAGAAACGCATTAAATTCTAATCCCCTTCTCTCGCTGTACAATACCACGAGATTTGGACCGTCGAACAAGTTTCCTTGCGTCCAGATGCTTTTGTCTCCTCATCTCGTGGTCTCGGCCTGAATGACCGATGGCTATATAGCACCTTGAGCACGACAGCTGTAATCTATACATCCAGAGCAGCGTGTCAAATCTCTTTCTCTGATGACGAAATGTCGGAAGCAATTCACAGACCGTGCGTTGACGTCGGCGACAACCTTCCGATGGATTGCCATCGTGACATTGACTTATTGATTGGATTTCTTAGAATCGACAGTTGTCGATGAAATTGGTAGTTAGTCTTTCTGCAGTTCCATTATGTAGCAAGTTTGACTAGAACCGCTTTTTGTGGTTAAAATGTTAAATAGATTCGCACCTTAATAATAGTCATGCGGTTACGCAATAATTGTACCGAGAGAAATTATGAATATAATTCACGTGGACAAGGCTCAATCTAGTGGAGCGGTCGCTCCACGCCAGCCAAGTCGTACGGCGCGCAAACTCTCAAATAAAGGCTGGAGCAAACCCACTTTTACTGTAAGCATCAAAGTGGCATTTTCGGCCTACTGGATCTTAAAATTGGGAAATCTCACATTGTTGCGATATATCTTAATTTCGAGCTATGGCCCACCCTACAACATATACCAAATTTGGGAACAATAGGTTACGCCCTTTGCACGCTAGAGGGCCGTGAAAACAGTGTTTTAGGGCGGTTTTCATAATAATAATCTCAGTAGTAGTAGTCTCCTGGAATTCAAATCCGGTAACATGGCCACAGCCAAAACGCCTGAACCGATTGATCTCAC
This sequence comes from Leuctra nigra, assembly GCA_934045905.1. Lineage (NCBI taxonomy): Eukaryota > Metazoa > Arthropoda > Insecta > Plecoptera > Leuctridae > Leuctra > Leuctra nigra. Next base: position 39,696,383 of record OW203761.1, read on the forward strand.
ATTTTTACCACGTGTGCACTTTTGGCGTCTGATTTAACCTTCACCCCATGAATTTTTTGTGCCGCCATTTTGAAACCGGAAGTGACGTCATTACAATTACTTAAAAAAATATGCATTTTTGGAACTTATAAGTTGTCAAAAGTGCACTTGAAAGTTCGGTATAGCGACGATTGGTTGAGATTTTTTGCCTTTAATTGAACATTGCTAACGTAAAAGCTGTAAAGCGTGTACATTTAGCAATAAAATGAGATATTTATTATGTTTTCTAATCTCCTTATTTAGTAATTTCTAGTCCAATGTAAATTTTTAAACAAAGCTCTCAGGGAAGTAATTAATGTGTTCTCCGAACCTTTTCCTCAGTCGAAAGGCAACTGATGGTATTTGGTATCATATTCGATTAAATTGAGAAATTATCATTCAATCAAAAAGGGAATTATTTTTGAATAGACATACCTATAAAGCTACCAACCAGACTATCAAAATTAGTTGAAACTTTGATAACATTGCCAGACCCCAAAAACCAAAATCAACTTCTCATTTGGAAGGGTTTCAATACACAAGGCATCAAGAGGCCTGTAGATCTACAATTATTCGCAGTGACGTAATTATTTCTTTTAAAAATTATACATTTGTTTCACAAATACAATTTTATATTTCTTAATTTTTAATAACCGCAAAGTTTTGTTATTGCATGACAAACCAAAAAAGTAAAAACCGCAATTTCCAATAATTATCCCAATTTTCTTTGGAGAGGTATTATCGAATCTTCATGTCTGACTTTTAGAATGGAGCAAGGACAGCTTTTAGCTGTCAGAATCTCGGCCATCATCAGGGAACAAGAGATGTAAACTCATAACCTTGGCCTTGACTTCCAACACATTTATTTTCGATTTCGATTTGATATGGTTTTGTTTCAGGCATCTAGTTCGGATGTTCAGTGACAACGCCTAAGTAGCAAAAAAAATTTGATGGCTGTATCGACAGTTTTATTTGCTTCTGTTTTACGAGTTTGAAGAGTATTACATATAAGATCAGGTGTATAAAAGATTTTTTAGATGATAATAATGTAGTATTACCATATCTATTGGATATAACGGAGAAGTTAGCGGGACCTGTTATAAACTTTATTCTATTTTTTTTGCAAAACTTCTGCGTGGTCAATTCCCATTGGTTAACAACGACTTAAATATTTTCAGGTGTTACAAAGGAGTGTGACCTTCAACCGAAGCTTTGGCATGTTAATAATAAGTTTAGACGTTAAGGTGATACTAGCGCTCGGCCGTTTTAGAAAATTGAGAGAGAAAAATTCTTTCCTAAGTGAGTGTAACTTTTACAGAATATTCACATGATCAGTCTGATTGTATATTAGTAGCACTTTTTCATGTTTGCTTATTGCATCGTTAATTAGGCGCCGATTATTCAACAAAACCGCGCAAAACTCAGAAATTTGCGATACGATTGGAGACCAAACCCGTTAACCAATTGATCTCAAATTTTAATCATGACTAGATGAAAGACAAACTTAGGGTTATCACTTGGCATATTTTTGAAATTTAATTTTATACGGCTTCCAGGGAGACAAGAAAATAGCAAATTTTTCACCCAAAATCCAATAATTATTACTAATTAACGAAACAAAAAATTAAAAATGTACCAAGGGATAACCCTAAGTTTGTCTTTTATCTAATAACGATTAAAATTTCAAATAATTTGGTCTACCCATTTCGTCTCCAATCGTATCGCAAAAAGTGTCTACAAAAAGCAGCAAAATCGCTCGCGCTTGCAGCACCTTAATATGGGGAGACACAACAAGTAGAACAAAGAGACAAACATGTACCAATAAACCTGATGGCAACCAGTTGCCGCTCCTCCGTCCATTTCCCACAGGCAGCCGCCATCTTGAAGAAATCTTCCCACGTGACCGTCGCCAAGGAGTTGAGATTCGACATCGCAATGCTGAGGGCGCCGTTGAAGAGACAAGCGATGAGGAGGCCGGTGAAGCCGGGGACGAACTCGAACTTGTCCTCGATGTAGAACGGCACGACCTCGTCGATCTTAGAGATTAGACCCAGGGACAGAGGGTCGCAGTCGGCATAGTTCGCGAAGATCACCATGCCGACGACCCAGGAGACGCTGTAGAGAACGGCGATGACGGGGATGTTGCTCAACAACGTCCTGCAAGTGTACAGGAGTTAGTGGCATGGAGAACAGAGGGTCACAGTCGGCGTAGTTCGTGAAGATCACCATGCCCACGACCCAGGAGACGCTGTAGAGGACGGCGATGACGGGGATGTTGCTCAACAACGTCCTGCAAGTGTACAGGAGTTAGTGGCATGGAGAACAGAGGGTCACAGTCGGGGTAGTTCGTGAAGATCACCATGCCGACGACCCAGGAGACGCTGTAGAGGACGGCGATGACGGGGATGTTGCTCAACAACGTCCTGCAAGTGTACAGGAGTTAGTGGAAAAGGAGAAGAAGCAGAGAGTGATGAAGAGAAGGTCAGAGATTGCCAGACTGAAGCTATTTTGAGAATGTTTCTACTTTTTCTAAATCTTTTCTTGGATAAATTAATAAATCACGAGATATTGAAATATGTCGTACCTGAAAATTAAGAAGGTAATGAAATTAATTTCTGTAATGAAACGAATCTTAATTGGGCGAGTTTTAATGAGACTCCCACTGACCCCTGTCAACGTGTTTGTAACTAGTTATAGTTTTGATCGTATCGTAAATAAAACTTAACAGCTATTGACTTTGTAAATTAAGGTTAAACAATACAATTATAGAGATATTTGAAGGTCGTTATTGAAATCATAATTATAACCAAGTTCTCTTTTATACTTTTATATATGAATGGACTGAACTAATGTTATGACAACCTCAGTATTTGAACAAGATAATCCATTTTAATGATGACAGTAATGTTCAGAATGCTAAAAGACCGGCCTAACTGAGGGTTATGTTCGTCATTTATGTCACCTGCGGGTAATGCGACACACCTTATGCGATTTATATGACAATTTCCTGTTATCTGTGTGCTTTCAATTTATCGCGTTGCAGATCACAAATTCGAAACCCTAACTTTGCTTAGTGTTGTATTATTGACAATAAACTTGTATCGAAAACTTCGCAGAACTGATACCACTGTTTTCGCATAGGTATACGTACAATTCGTATGAATAATTCATACGAAATAGTGACGAAATAATAAAAATTGTCACATTTCCATTTCTTACAAAAAACAAAAAAAAGTACCAAAATAGTACAAAAAATTGTAAAAAAATATTTGGGAAATGTTGCTACTCTATTTCTCGGCAGGCACCTTACAAGATTAATTTTAATATTTAAACAAAGATGATAGTCATCAGGAACACATTCGTAAAATTTTATATAAATTGTAAATCAAGTTTGGGTAGTAAACTCTCCCTGCGTAAATCAGCACGGCACTAATGAAAAAAGCGAACCGTCAATACAACAGATACAAATGAAAATAAAGTCGTCTCTAACATTTTATCGCGAGCTCTTACAGCTCTTACTTAGTGAGCTCTTACAGCCGAGCGCTAATGACATCTTTTAGAGCTTAATAATGTTGCATTGATTTTGTTTTAATTAATACGATTCGTTCTTATGGATGATATGCATACACTCCCAAACTTCTCTAAACCCTCTCTGAAATTATTTTTATACCTAAAATAAACGAACTAAAAATAATCTAAGTGCAACTGCTGCCACTCATGTCATGGAGTTGTGCTCAGCAAGAGCGTTGTGCCGAGCGTTTCCTCTACCTTGTGACTGCTCGCTGCGAGCTCATGCTGCAGTAACGCTGCACGAAGTTCTGTTTCCTCTACCTTGTGACTGCTCGCTGCGAGCTCATGCTGCAGTAACGCTGCACGAAGTTCTGTTTCCTCTACCTTGTGACTGCTCGCTGCGAGCTCATGCTGCAGTAGCGCTGCACGAAGTTCTGTTTCCTCTACCTTGTGACTGCTCGCTGCGAGCTCATGCTGCAGTAACGCTGCACGAAGTTCTGTTTCCTCTACCTTGTGACTGCGAGCTGCGAGCTCATGCTGCAGTAACGCTGCACGAAGTTCTGTTTCCTCTACCTTGTGACTGCTCGCTGCGAGCTCATGCTGCAGTAACGCTGCACGAAGTTCTGTTTCCTCTACCTTGTGACTGCTCGCTGCGAGCTCATGCTGCAGTAACGCTGCACGAAGTTCTGTTTCCTCTACCTTGTGACTGCTCGCTGCGAGCTCATGCTGCAGTAACGCTGCACGAAGTTCTGTTTCCTCTACCTTGTGACTGCTCGCTGCGAGCTCATGCTGCAGTAACGCTGCACGAAGTTCTGTTTCCTCTACCTTGTGACTGCTCGCTGCGAGCTCATGCTGCAGTAACGCTGCACGAAGTTCTGTTTCCTCTACCTTGTGACTGCTCGCTGCGAGCTCATGCTGCAGTAACGCTGCACGAAGTTCTGTTTCCTCTACCTTGTGACTGCTCGCTGCGAGCTCATGCTGCAGTAACGCTGCACGAAGTTCTGTTTCCTCTACCTTGTGACTGCTCGCTGCGAGCTCATGCTGCAGTAACGCTGCACGAAGTTCTGTTTCCTCTACCTTGTGACTGCTCGCTGCGAGCTCATGCTGCAGTAACGCTGCACGAAGTTCTGTTTCCTCTACCTTGTGACTGCTCGCTGCGAGCTCATGCTGCAGTAACGCTGCACGAAGTTCTGTTTCCTCTACCTTGTGACTGCTCGCTGCGAGCTCATGCTGCAGTAGCGCTGCACGAAGTTCTGGTTCTTCTACCTTGTGACTGCTCGCTGCGAGCTCATGCTGCAGTAACGCTGCACGAAGTTCTGTTTCCTCTACCTTGTGACTGCTCGCTGCGAGCTCATGCTGCAGTAACGCTGCACGAAGTTCTGTTTCCTCTACCTTGTGACTGCTCGCTGCGAGCTCATGCTGCAGTAACGCTGCACGAAGTTCTGTTTCCTCTACCTTGTGACTGCTCGCTGCGAGCTCATGCTGCAGTAACGCTGCACGAAGTTCTGTTTCCTCTACCTTGTGACTGCTCGCTGCGAGCTCATGCTGCAGTAACGCTGCACGAAGTTCTGTTTCCTCTACCTTGTGACTGCTCGCTGCGAGCTCATGCTGCAGTAACGCTGCACGAAGTTCTGTTTCCTCTACCTTGTGACTGCTCGCTGCGAGCTCATGCTGCAGTAGCGCTGCACGAAGTTCTGTTTCCTCTACCTTGTGACTGCTCGCTGCGAGCTCATGCTGCAGTAACGCTGCACGAAGTTCTGTTTCCTCTACCTTGTGACTGCTCGCTGCGAGCTCATGCTGCAGTAACGCTGCACGAAGTTCTGTTTCCTCTACCTTGTGACTGCTCGCTGCGAGCTCATGCTGCAGTAGCGCTGCACGAAGTTCTGTTTCCTCTACCTTGTGACTGCTCGCTGCGAGCTCATGCTGCAGTAACGCTGCACGAAGTTCTGTTTCCTCTACCTTGTGACTGCTCGCTGCGAGCTCATGCTGCAGTAACGCTGCACGAAGTTCTGTTTCCTCTACCTTGTGACTGCTCGCTGCGAGCTCATGCTGCAGTAACGCTGCACGAAGTTCTGTTTCCTCTACCTTGTGACTGCTCGCTGCGAGCTCATGCTGCAGTAACGCTGCACGAAGTTCTGTTTCCTCTACCTTGTGACTGCTCGCTGCGAGCTCATGCTGCAGTAGCGCTGCACGAAGTTCTGTTTCCTCTACCTTGTGACTGCTCGCTGCGAGCTCATGCTGCAGTAACGCTGCACGAAGTTCTGTTTCCTCTACCTTGTGACTGCTCGCTGCGAGCTCATGCTGCAGTAACGCTGCACGAAGTTCTGTTTCCTCTACCTTGTGACTGCTCGCTGCGAGCTCATGCTGCAGTAACGCTGCACGAAGTTCTGTTTCCTCTACCTTGTGACTGCTCGCTGCGAGCTCATGCTGCAGTAACGCTGCACGAAGTTCTGTTTCCTCTACCTTGTGACTGCTCGCTGCGAGCTCATGCTGCAGTAACGCTGCACGAAGTTCTGCTTCCTCTACCTTGTGACTGCTCGCTGCGAGCTCATGCTGCAGTAACGCTGCACGAAGTTCTGTTTCCTCTACCTTGTGACTGCTCGCTGCGAGCTCATGCTGCAGTAACGCTGCACGAAGTTCTGTTTCCTCTACCATGTGACTGCTCGCTGCGAGCTCATGCTGCAGTAACGCTGCACGAAGTTCTGTTTCCTCTACCTTGTGACTGCTCGCTGCGAGCTCATGCTGCAGTAACGCTGCACGAAGTTCTGTTTCCTCTACCTTGTGACTGCTCGCTGCGAGCTCATGCTGCAGTAACGCTGCACGAAGTTCTGTTTCCTCTACCTTGTGACTGCTCGCTGCGAGCTCATGCTGCAGTAACGCTGCACGAAGTTCTGTTGACAGCCGAGGAGCGAGAGCGAGATGAACACTTGGCCGAAGATGGCGGAGAAAGCACTCACACGCACGCGCGGATCCATATTGAAGCTGCACAGAAATACCAAGACCATATCAACGATACATCGAAAAAGGATCCAATAAAATCCAATACAAATTAATTAAAATTTTGTTACCTGATGACCTTAATGGCAACTAATTTTAGCTCTCCATCCTGCCAATGCTAGTGTTTGGGGCTCAAATTATTCCAGCCCTTGTGAATCCACGAGCAGCCCGCTATCTTCCACAGGGAAAATCCCCTCAACTTTCAATTTCCCTCTATGTTATGCTTTTATCAATTTATGTGTCAAGATACAAATTGTTATAAAATAGTGTTCAAATAGTAGTGGAATAAACTTTCATTACTGAAATTCAAATTTTTTCCGGAGTTATGCTCACCCGGACCCGCATATTACTGGGTGTCATAACGCCCCCCCCCCCCCCCCCGTTGTTTTGGAAAGCAATCGTATTTCCAATCATTATTATTTACATTGTTATCCCCCCCCCCCCCCCCCAAACAAATTAAGTTCCTACGCGCCTGCGTGATAGTGTCTGTCGCTCACAACAAACTTTAATTCATTGTATTTTTTAAACAGCCGTAATTTCAACAAATAAAATTAAATTGAACCATAACATAGTAGTTCCTTGAAATCCAGTTTGATTTGGTGACTTTAGGACTGATATACATATCGGGAGTAATGTATTCTAACCGCTCTAAATATTAATTAACTGATCCACTAACTGATCCATTATGAATGATTCCATGTCAAGGTCCACTAAATCTCATCAAGGGCCGGCCGTCAAACACGATCCGTCTGCTCTTGCTAAAAGAATGAGTGGACCTTGATCAGACAATGCTGTTGCTAAAGACAAGACAAGAAGTCATGTATTTACTCGAAGAACTTGAGCCTGCCCCTGTCATGTGACAGTTTGACGACCGACGCCACGCCGCCCTCCGCTATCGTGCCGTGGATGAGGATGGCGACGCTGCAGCAGAGCATCGCGACGCCCTGGATGACGTCGGCGTGGATAGCAGACTTCAGCCCGCCCTGAGGGAAGAGTGAACATGTGTTACATGGCAGCTATCATGTCACGCCTACCTCCGCTATCGTGCCGTGGATGAGGATGGCGACGCTGCAGCAGAGCATCGCGACGCCCTGGATGACGTCGGCGTGGATAGCAGACTTCAGCCCGCCCTGAGGGAAGAGTGAACATGTGTTACATGGCAGCTATCATGTCACGCCGCCCTCCGCTATCGTGCCGTGGATGAGGATGGCGACGCTGCAGCAGAGCATCGCGACGCCCTGGATGACGTCGGCGTGGATAGCAGACTTCAGCCCGCCCTGAGGGAAGAGTGAACATGTGTTACATGGCAGCTATCATGTCACGCCGCCCTCCGCTATCGTGCCGTGGATGAGGATGGCGACGCTGCAGCAGAGCATCGCGACGCCCTGGATGACGTCGGCGTGGACAGCAGACTTCAGCCCGCCCTGAGGGAAGAGTGAACATGTGTTACATGGCAGCTATCATGTCACGCCGCCCTCCGCTATCGTGCCGTGGATGAGGATGGCGACGCTGCAGCAGAGCATCGCGACGCCCTGGATGACGTCGGCGTGGATAGCAGACTTCAGCCCGCCCTGAGGGAAGAGTGAACATGTGTAACATGGCAGCTATCATGTCACGCCGCCCTCCGCTATCGTGCCGTGGATGAGGATGGCGACGCTGCAGCAGAGCATCGCGACGCCCTGGATGACGTCGGCGTGGATAGCAGACTTCAGCCCGCCCTGAGGGAAGAGTGAACATGTGTTACATGGCAGCTATCATGTCACGCCGCCCTCCGCTATCGTGCCGTGGATGAGGATGGCGACGCTGCAGCAGAGCATCGCGACGCCCTGGATGACGTCGGCGTGGATAGCAGACTTCAGCCCGCCCTGAGGGAAGAGTGAACATGTGTTACATGGCAGCTATCATGTCACGCCGCCCTCCGCTATCGTGCCGTGGATGAGGATGGCGACGCTGCAGCAGAGCATCGCGACGCCCTGGATGACGTCGGCGTGGATAGCAGACTTCAGCCCGCCCTGAGGGAAGAGTGAACATGTGTTACATGGCAGCTATCATGTCACGCCGCCCTCCGCTATCGTGCCGTGGATGAGGATGGCGACGCTGCAGCAGAGCATCGCGACGCCCTGGATGACGTCGGCGTGGATAGCAGACTTCAGCCCGCCCTGAGGGAAGAGTGAACATGTGTTACATGGCAGCTATCATGTCACGCCGCCCTCCGCTATCGTGCCGTGGATGAGGATGGCGACGCTGCAGCAGAGCATCGCGACGCCCTGGATGACGTCGGCGTGGATAGCAGACTTCAGCCCGCCCTGAGGGAAGAGTGAACACGTGTTACATGGCAGCTATCATGTCACGCCGCCCTCCGCTATCGTGCCGTGGATGAGGATGGCGACGCTGCAGCAGAGCATGGCGACGCCCTGGATCACGTCGGCGTGGATAGGAGACTTCAGCCCGCCCTGAGGGAAGAGTGAACATGTGTTACATGGCAGCTATCATGTCACGCCGCCCTCCGCTATCGTGCCGTGGATGAGGATGGCGACGCTGCAGCAGAGCATCGCGACGCCCTGGATGACGTCGGCGTGGATAGCAGACTTCAGCCCGCCCTGAGGGAAGAGTGAACATGTGTTACATGGCAGCTATCATGTCACGCCGCCCTCCGCTATCGTGCCGTGGATGAGGATGGCGACGCTGCAGCAGAGCATCGCGACGCCCTGGATCACGTCGGCGTGGATAGCAGACTTCAGCCCGCCCTGAGGGAAGAGTGAACATGTGTTACATGGCAGCTATCATGTCACGCCGCCCTCCGCTATCGTGCCGTGGATGAGGATGGCGACGCTGCAGCAGAGCATCGCGACGCCCTGGATGACGTCGGCGTGGATAGCAGACTTCAGCCCGCCCTGAGGGAAGAGTGAACATGTGTTACATGGCAGCTATCATGTCACGCCGCCCTCCGCTATCGTGCCGTGGATGAGGATGGCGACGCTGCAGCAGAGCATCACGACGCCCTGGATCACGTCGGCGTGGATAGCAGACTTCAGCCCGCCCTGAGGGAAGAGTGAACATGTGTTACATGGCAGCTATCATGTCACGCCGCCCTCCGCTATCGTGCCGTGGATGAGGATGGCGACGCTGCAGCAGAGCATCGCGACGCCCTGGATGACGTCGGCGTGGATAGCAGACTTCAGCCCGCCCTGAGGGAAGAGTGAACATGTGTTACATGGCAGCTATCATGTCACGCCGCCCTCCGCTATCGTGCCGTGGATGAGGATGGCGACGCTGCAGCAGAGCATGGCGACGCCCTGGATCACGTCGGCGTGGATAGCAGACTTCAGCCTGCCCTGAGGGAAGAGTGAACATGTGTTACATGGCAGCTATCATGTCACGCCGCCCTCCGCTATCGTGCCGTGGATGAGGATGGCGACGCTGCAGCAGAGCATCGCGACGCCCTGGATGACGTCGGCGTGAATAGCAGACTTCAGCCCGCCCTGAGGGAAGAGTGAACATGTGTTACATGGCAGCTATCATGTCACGCCGCCCTCCGCTATCGTGCCGTGGATGAGGATGGCGACGCTGCAGCAGAGCATCGCGACGCCCTGGATGACGTCGGCGTGGATAGCAGACTTCAGCCCGCCCTGAGGGAAGAGTGAACATGTGTTACATGGCAGCTATCATGTCACGCCGCCCTCCGCTATCGTGCCGTGGATGAGGATGGCGACGCTGCAGCAGAGCATCGCGACGCCCTGGATGACGTCGGCGTGGATAGCAGACTTCAGCCCGCCCTGAGGGAAGAGTGAACATGTGTTACATGGCAGCTATCATGTCACGCCGCCCTCCGCTATCGTGCCGTGGATGAGGATGGCGACGCTGCAGCAGAGCATCGCGACGCCCTGGATGACGTCGGCGTGGATAGCAGACTTCAGCCCGCCCTGAGGGAAGAGTGAACACGTGTTACATGGCAGCTATCATGTCACGCCGCCCTCCGCTATCGTGCCGTGGATGAGGATGGCGACGCTGCAGCAGAGCATGGCGACGCCCTGGATCACGTCGGCGTGGATAGGAGACTTCAGCCCGCCCTGAGGGAAGAGTGAACATGTGTTACATGGCAGCTATCATGTCACGCCGCCCTCCGCTATCGTGCCGTGGATGAGGATGGCGACGCTGCAGCAGAGCATCGCGACGCCCTGGATGACGTCGGCGTGGATAGCAGACTTCAGCCCGCCCTGAGGGAAGAGTGAACATGTGTTACATGGCAGCTATCATGTCACGCCGCCCTCCGCTATCGTGCCGTGGATGAGGATGGCGACGCTGCAGCAGAGCATCGCGACGCCCTGGATCACGTCGGCGTGGATAGCAGACTTCAGCCCGCCCTGAGGGAAGAGTGAACATGTGTTACATGGCAGCTATCATGTCACGCCGCCCTCCGCTATCGTGCCGTGGATGAGGATGGCGACGCTGCAGCAGAGCATCGCGACGCCCTGGATGACGTCGGCGTGGATAGCAGACTTCAGCCCGCCCTGAGGGAAGAGTGAACATGTGTTACATGGCAGCTATCATGTCACGCCGCCCTCCGCTATCGTGCCGTGGATGAGGATGGCGACGCTGCAGCAGAGCATCACGACGCCCTGGATCACGTCGGCGTGGATAGCAGACTTCAGCCCGCCCTGAGGGAAGAGTGAACATGTGTTACATGGCAGCTATCATGTCACGCCGCCCTCCGCTATCGTGCCGTGGATGAGGATGGCGACGCTGCAGCAGAGCATCGCGACGCCCTGGATGACGTCGGCGTGGATAGCAGACTTCAGCCCGCCCTGAGGGAAGAGTGAACATGTGTTACATGGCAGCTATCATGTCACGCCGCCCTCCGCTATCGTGCCGTGGATGAGGATGGCGACGCTGCAGCAGAGCATGGCGACGCCCTGGATCACGTCGGCGTGGATAGCAGACTTCAGCCTGCCCTGAGGGAAGAGTGAACATGTGTTACATGGCAGCTATCATGTCACGCCGCCCTCCGCTATCGTGCCGTGGATGAGGATGGCGACGCTGCAGCAGAGCATCGCGACGCCCTGGATGACGTCGGCGTGAATAGCAGACTTCAGCCCGCCCTGAGGGAAGAGTGAACATGTGTTACATGGCAGCTATCATGTCACGCCGCCCTCCGCTATCGTGCCGTGGATGAGGATGGCGACGCTGCAGCAGAGCATCGCGACGCCCTGGATGACGTCGGCGTGGATAGCAGACTTCAGCCCGCCCTGAGGGAAGAGTGAACATGTGTTACATGGCAGCTATCATGTCACGCCGCCCTCCGCTATCGTGCCGTGGATGAGGATGGCGACGCTGCAGCAGAGCATCGCGACGCCCTGGATGACGTCGGCGTGGATAGCAGACTTCAGCCCGCCCTGAGGGAAGAGTGAACATGTGTTACATGGCAGCTATCATGTCACGCCGCCCTCCGCTATCGTGCCGTGGATGAGGATGGCGACGCTGCAGCAGAGCATCGCGACGCCCTGGATCACGTCGGCGTGGATAGCAGACTTCAGCCCGCCCTGAGGGAAGAGTGAACATGTGTTACATGGCAGCTATCATGTCACGCCGCCCTCCGCTATCGTGCCGTGGATGAGGATGGCGACGCTGCAGCAGAGCATGGCGACGCCCTGGATGACGTCGGCGTGGATAGCAGACTTCAGCCCGCCCTGAGGGAAGAGTGAACATGTGTTACATGGCAGCTATCATGTCACGCCGCCCTCCGCTATCGTGCCGTGGATGAGGATGGCGACGCTGCAGCAGAGCATCGCGACGCCCTGGATCACGTCGGCGTGGATAGCAGACTTCAGCCCGCCCTGAGGGAAGAGTGAACATGTGTTACATGGCAGCTATCATGTCACGCCGCCCTCCGCTATCGTGCCGTGGATGAGGATGGCGACGCTGCAGCAGAGCATGGCGACGCCCTGGATGACGTCGGCGTGGATAGCAGACTTCAGCCCGCCTTGAGGGTAGAGTGAACATGTGTTACATGGCAGCTATCATGTCACGCCGCCATCCGCCATCGTGCCGTGGATGAGGATGGCGACGCTGCAGCAGAGCATGGCGACGCCCTGGATGACGTCGGCGTGGATAGCAGACTTCAGCCCGCCCTGAGGGAAGAGTGAACATGTGTTACATGGCAGCTATCATGTCACGCCGCCCTCCGCTATCGTGCCGTGGATGAGGATGGCGACGCTGCAGCAGAGCATGGCGACGCCCTGGATGACGTCGGCGTGGAGAGCAGACTTCAGCCCGCCCTGAGGGAAGAGTGAACATGTGTTACATGGCAGCTATCATGTCACGCCGCCCTCCGCTATCGTGCCGTGGATGAGGATGGCGACGCTGCAGCAGAGCATCGCGACGCCCTGGATGACGTCGGCGTGGATAGCAGACTTCAGCCCGCCCTGAGGGAAGAGTGAACATGTGTTACATGGCAGCTATCATGTCACGCCTACCTCCGCTATCGTGCCGTGGATGAGGATGGCGACGCTGCAGCAGAGCATCGCGACGCCCTGGATCACGTCGGCGTGGATAGCAGACTTCAGCCCGCCCTGAGGGAAGAGTGAACATGTGTTACATGGCAGCTATCATGTCACGCCGCCCTCCGCTATCGTGCCGTGGATGAGGATGGCGACGCTGCAGCAGAGCATCGCGACGCCCTGGATGACGTCGGCGTGGATAGCAGACTTCAGCCCGCCCTGAGGGAAGAGTGAACATGTGTTACATGGCAGCTATCATGTCACGCCGCCCTCCGCTATCGTGCCGTGGATGAGGATGGCGACGCTGCAGCAGAGCATGGCGACGCCCTGGATCACGTCGGCGTGGATAGCAGACTTCAGCCTGCCCTGAGGGAAGAGTGAACATGTGTTACATGGCAGCTATCATGTCACGCCGCCCTCCGCTATCGTGCCGTGGATGAGGATGGCGACGCTGCAGCAGAGCATCGTGACGCCCTGGATGACGTCGGCGTTGATAGCAGACTTCAGCTCGCCCTGAGGGAAGAGTGAACATGTGTTACATGGCAGCTATCATGTCACGCCGCCCTCCGCTATCGTGCCGTGGATGAGGATGGCGACGCTGCAGCAGAGCATGGCGACGCCCTGGATCACGTCGGCGTGGATAGCAGACTTCAGCCCGCCCTGAGGGAAGAGTGAACATGTGTTACATGGCAGCTATCATGTCACGCCGCCCTCCGCTATCGTGCCGTGGATGAGGATGGCGACGCTGCAGCAGAGCATGGCGACGCCCTGGATGACGTCGGCGTGGATAGCAGACTTCAGCCCGCCCTGAGGGAAGAGTGTACATGTGTTACATGGCAGCTATCATGTCACGCCGCCCTCCGCTATCGTGCCGTGGATGAGGATGGCGACGCTGCAGCAGAGCATCGCGACGCCCTGGATCACGTCGGCGTGGATAGTAGACTTCAGCCCGCCCTGAGGAATGACAGGGAACATTGTTAAGACGGCAAAGTGGCTACTCAGTTAGAGACACATTTCAATGCTTTTTAGTAGCATTTGTTATATGTCAGTAATAGCCAAGTAGTTTTAAAGTGTAAAGCTTATGGTGGGATTATCTTTATTAACCTGGCAAGTTTTTCAATTATCTGTTAAAACCAGTAGTTAGGTTTAAACGATTATTCAAGGAATGTAATTGGTTGTTGCCATGCCAATACAGTCCCAATTAACTGTTTAAAATGTAGCAGGGTTTTGAAAAACTGGCTCTAAAAGGATAGTTCACCTTTTAAATTACGATTATTTAACTGAAACGAATAGCGTACATTAATCTGGTTATCAAATAATTCCTATAATATAAAGATAAACACGATGCTGCTGTTGGCATGACAAAGACCGATTTACCTGTACCAATAATTTACTTTCATCCAAGGTCACATGACTACAAAAAAGACAACCATCAATATGCAATAATTTCCTGAATAGTAACAGTTGAATTGTTGAATAGCTGTCATCGTCTGACTGTACCATGAGGTTGAAGAGGATGCTGAGCCCGCCGATGCTGAGGATGGACGCCCAGTAGGGGAAGCCCATGATGGTCTTGAGCGCGATGCAGGGGATGAACACTGTGAGACCAGTCATGAACAGACTCCTGCAGATGTACGTCAGCGACGCCATGCAGCGCACCCAGCGAGAGTGGAACCGCATGTCCAAGTACTGGGAACAAGAGTAGGCAGTCATTTCATTTCATACAACTTCATTTCAAATGATGCGGAATCACTTAGTACCATAATGCTATTTCCTTTAATACCAAAATAGATATTAACCATTTTTCTGACATACTTTTTAAATGGGAGAAAAATTGACGGTGACGAAACTCTTAAAACAGTTACTTATTTATGAATAATTAGAAATCTGATATAGAAGTGCGGGATACATATTGTGAACTGACACAATAAAATGAATAATTTACAGTAAATATGCTCAATTTCGAATGAAATAATCATACATTTTTTACTCTGAAGAGTTTTTACGACTTTAATTCCGTTTTGAAATCTTAATCCACTTCTATCAACCATTTATTTCAATTTAAAACAATACATTTTTTCTCCCATTTACTAAGTCTTTCCAGAAAAAAAATCGCTTCTCGGAAGCAGGGAAGCGTCCCGCTTGCAGATTTAAAATGATTCACTCTGTCATTGAGAATTTGAGGGAATCTTTAACATTCCATTCTTCATTCTATAATTGGTTAGCTGTTCGAAACTGAGGTGTAAAGAGTTAAATTATAACCAGTTTCGTTATCCCTGTTATCATCTCCTTGACTGAAAATGGGGTGAGAGAGTCGAAGCAGGTGAAAGGTTGGCAGTAATATCGCAGTGTATGTGCTACACGTACGCACCTGGTATATGGACGTGATGCCCAGGTTGTAGTAGACCGGCACGAACACGTACGAGATGATCGGGTACGCGAGCACGATCCCATATAGCGTCTCCCACATGGCACTTCCGCGGTACACCAGCTCGGACGGGAAGCCTGGAAGAATACGACAATGGTGGTGCAACTTGCAAGCGCTCGACCGTTGTAGCAAATTGAGAGGGAAAAATTGTTTCGTAAGTGGGTGTAACTTTGACAGGATGTTCAATGATCAGTCTGATTGTATTAGTAGCACTTTTTCATCTTTGCTTTGTGCCTTGTTTATTATAGGTTATTCAACCAAACCGCACAAAACTATGAAATTTCCGATACGATTAGAGACCAAACTCGTTATCAATTGATCTCAAATTTTAATCATGATTTGATAATTTTATCTAATCATGATTAAAATTTAAAATAAGGGCTATCACTTGGCACATTTTTTAAATTAAATTTTATGCAGCACCCAGCAAAACAAGAATATATACCATTTTTCACCAAAAATCTACTAATTAATACTAATTAACAAAGCAAAAAAAATTAAGAATGTACCAACCCTAAGTTTGTCCATGGTTTGTCTTATTATCTAATCATGATTAAAATTTCAAATCATTTCGTCAACCCATTTTGTCTTCAATCGTATCCAAAAAAAGTGCCTTCAACAAGCGTCATAATCTCTCGCGCTTGCACCACCTTAAACAATATGATTATATGAGTAATATCGAGGCATGTTTTCTAATAACAATTCAAGATCACTTTAAAAATTAAAGTCTTCGGATATTTAAAAAAAATGTAAAAGCTCATAGATTTACATATCTCAGATTCTAGAAATAAATTGAGACATTTATTGTGTAAAAAGGTCGCAAAATAGTACAAGGGAGGGTTGCCACCTTGGCATTCACACACCCATAGTTCAACAAAATTCCACTTAATGGAAGCCATTTTCATTCAATAATTTAATATCGTGCCGCACTCATATTATGTGTTACCATATTTAGTGTTCGATCGATAAATCAAATATGAATGAACCGTGTCAGAAATTGGTATACAAAGTGAACCTACTAGTCACAATACGGACTCTTCACAGCAAGAATCCACGTTGCTAAAGCCTGAATTTATCGAGTTTCCATTAAAGGGTTGAATTCAACCCTTGATTTCAAGGAAACTTGAAGGAGAATTTAGACGATTTATTGCTTATAGTTGATTGAAGTGGCGGTTAAATTAACAATTTGTTGAAGTATTTCAAGACTTGAAGGAAAATAGGACTCAAGACTTGGAATGCTTCAATGTTTTCATTTAGACGATCCAAGTCTTGAATTCAACCCCCTTGAAAGGGTTGAATTCAAGGAAACTTGAATCGTGTGATTCGGCCTAAAGGCTGGTTCAGTGCTTCAAAAACTGTGAGTTGCCAAAGAATTATGGGAAGAATATTATCGGAGTGTCTAGGCATCAACAAAATGATGCTGTCTCTTGTTGGTATGTAAAAGTGAAGACGTTGAATAGAATTTAGGGTATATTATCAACTAAACCCAATTAAACTGAATGCTCTTTCTTTAGATACTATTCAATCTAAGGACATTTTCGGAAATATTTTAAACACATTTTTTTATAATTAACTGTGTCTTATTACTTATTAGATGTGTGTTGAAAAGTGGGTTTTGGTGTTGGTTTATACCTAAGTGGTTTCCATTGTTATCTGATGACTATTTTGTTTCATCTGCAAATTTAGAGAATTAATTTTATGATTGAGCAAAATTATGTATCACATCTACAATATTACTATGTGGAATCAGCTATACCGGGTGGCGCAAAAAATCCCCTTGTTTGAGAGGAAGGGTTGTGGAAAAATGTGTCGATCATCCCTACGCTTATACCATCCCGCCATACAACGGAGCGCTGGTATACCACTGTACGATCTCCGTTGTATGGCGGGAGGGTATAAGCGTAGGGATGATCGAGATAGTATTCCAAAGCTGTACATAGGTACAGGGTTGTGAATTACCCATTTTATAAACATACCAAAATTTAATATGAGCAAGTTTCGAAAAATTTTGTTGAAAAGGAAGAAAGTAAGAAATTATTAAAGTTACCTACAGTGGGAATAAAACTAACTCCTTGAAGAATTTATTTAGAGTTACTTCGTGGGAATTTGGTGACTTTATGTTGTTCGAGGTCCACCATTTTCCTTGCGAACTATTCGCAGACGATGTTTCCCTTGTAATTTATCACAATATATCATGTCTGAATCTGTGATACCCAAATTAGTAACTACGAATATTTTACTGTTGTTTTCAGTGCTGTTAAAGTTCTGTTAAAGTTCTATCACTGGTATGAACTGTTTTTCAACATCTTAATTCAAATGTATGTAACTTTTTTCTCGTTACCTAATACAAAATTTCTGAAAGTTTCACACATTACATTTTCATATGTTTTCTATATTGCGTGGAACTTTCATAGCTCATTATCTTTTATAGTTATTTCGGAGTGACATCTCAAATAGGGGGATTCTTTTGCGCCAACCGGTATTGTTTCTCTCTGCCCATATAACTTCAATCAAGTTTTAGTATTTTTTTGTTGCAACTTTAAATGAACATTTGAAAAACATCTTTTGACAATCTCTATGTTTTGACAAAGAGTCAAAGATAATTTTTTAAAATTTTATTTTGAGTCCACACAATTGGTTCATGTTTTTGTCCCTGAATACCTACAGTTCTTATAGTTATAGTACCTGATTACTATATTCTAAACGATTCTACACAACGTATTGGCTGCACATTCTCTCCAATACGATTGACAATATAAAATCAATATCCGGAATAAACAAGTTCAACAAATCAAAATCCATGGCAGGGACGAGGTTATATTCCTTGTATTTAATACTTTTTCCTAATTTTTCTCGTTATAATTTGTCTTCACTTGTAGATCTATGGCCTCTGCAAGAAAGAAGCAATTACATCTTACGGTTTATCGGGCACTATACACTACGTTTTGTGCTTTGTAGTTGCTTTCTCTGTCTAACAATATCATTTCCAATCAACATGTATCTGACAAACGACGCTATTGTCATCTTGGAAGGATGTGCGATTATGTTAGAGATAGTGATGATCCTCACAAAGGATGTTTGTATGATATTGAAAAACAAATCATTTGTGATGCTAGCTGACACCATTGAGTTACTTCGTGATCAGTGTGTACTGAATTCAAAGGGGCAGAAAATGATGGACGACACTCACAAACTAGCAAACTTAATATCTGGGGGTTTTGTTGGTGCTTGTGCGTTTGGAGCTCTTACATTTGCAGTCACACAGGCTGTTGAGATCATTCCAGAGAGGAAACTTTATTTCAAGTAAGTATCTAGACAAAATAAATTATGTACTACAAGTACAGAATGTTCAGGGCAGACGAAAAACGTTATGTTGAAAGCGCAAATGATCAGTTTAAATTTATTATTTGTGTGCGTGTAAAATATTTAGTATGTAATGATTTGACAGTTACCTACTTCAACTTATATACATGGTGTTATAAATATTAATAATTGTGTACCTATATGAACCTTGTGAAAAGCCATCTTGATAAGAGAGAGAGAGTGATTGTTTTAGGAGGACAGATGAATGATGACTTGGCTTAAATTGTTGTCTTTGATGAGTGAAATAAAATATTTGAAGCACACGGCTGATAATTATTATTTCGTTCTAAAAACTGAACTAATATTCGTTATTAGTGTAAGTTTCAACATCAGAAGTGGGATATAAAAGCCATCACCCAACATTTGAGTAGAATTCGTTTCTAAAAAATACTTAGTTGAGAAAATGCAGCCTGCTGCAAATGCAATCCGCCCTCGTGTGTCTACACGCAAGCCAACGAGAGGGAAAAAGAGTAAGACTGCACCACGAACTTCCAGTCCAGCACCCAGCGAAGCAAGTAGTATATCAACATCTATGACGGCGATCATGAAGATGATGATGGAAGACAACCGTCGACGTGACGAAATGATGACAATGATGTTTGACAAGATAAACACAGGATCTGCATCAGTGGTACTGCCAGACTTGGTAAAAGTGATTCTCGACTTCGACGGAGAAGGTGGTCAGCATGCTGGTGAGTGGATACGATCACTCGAAGCTACTAGCGTCCTGTACAAATGGCCTGATGCCGTCAAGTTAGAGACAGCTAGGTCTCACTTAACCGGCGCCGCTCGTCAGTGGTTTTTAAACAGATATGATATTATCACCACCTGGGATTCATTCAAAGAGGCCTTCCGAGCTACCTACATGGTACAGGTTAGTCTATCAGAACGATGGAGGAGAATGAATGAACGAGACCAGAAGGAAGGAGAAAGTGTGTATCTGTACTTCCACACTAAAGTGCATTTGTGCAAGAAACTAGGAATGACCTTCGCCGACACGAAAAAGCAAATTGTCATTGGTTTGTTATCACGATCCCTTAGCAATTCACTGGCTTCAAGAAATCACGAAAATGAAGATGAGCTGCTTAGAGATATTGCCGAACTTGAAGAAATTGATCGTGAACGAAGTGCACGAGCACGTGCTAAGAACGTATCTGGGAATGCATCGAAGCAACCGGCTCAGTCATACAGTCATTCGAATCAACGAGACACGAAAATCAAGCTTGATCAGATAAGTAAAACGTCATCTACTACATCATCGTGTAGTAGTACAGACAAACCTCAGACGACATCATCTGCTGTGAACGGTCAGAGCATGAAGGATAAATGCTACAATTGTGACAAGATCGGTCATATTTCACGTGATTGCCAAGAAGCACGGCGTCCATTCAAGTGCACGGAATGTGGTATGGAAGGTCATACCAAGAAGTATTGCAAGAAGTCAGAAGATTCCCAACGTCTGATCTCGTCAGATGCTGGTATTGGCCCTGCAAAATACATCAAGACAGCGAAGATTGGCAACGAAGAACTTCAAGCTCTCATCGATCCAGGGAGTTCAGCGTGCACAATCCAAGCTTCAGCAGCGATACGTTGCCAGCTGAAGATAGAGCCAACGACAACCACGCTCGTAGGATTTGGAGAGACCAACAACATCACAAAGCCTTTAGGGAAGACTGTAGCAAAAATCGAAATTGACGGAGTGATTGGTGACGATGTTGACGTGATGATTGTACCTGACAAGGCCCAGCCTATGGACTTGTTGATAGGCAGAACGTGGTTGGATCAACAGGCAATTGCATTCGCGCGTGTGGATGAAAAACTGATTATTGGTTACCGCAATGAACAACCATTTGTAAGCATAAATGCTGGGACATCAAAGGTGGTACTTCAAGAACCTGAAGTTAGAAATCATGATTATTCTTGTCTCAATCCCGTGATTCAAGAACCTTCCGTTTCAAATCATGAAGAAACTTGTCTCAATCCCGTGATTCAAGAACCTGACATTTCAAATCATGATTATTCTTGTCTCAAGCCCGTGAGTCAAGAACCTGATGCTACAAATCTCAACTCCGGGAGTCAAAAAGCTGAAATTACGAATTGTGATGTTTGTCTCGATCTCGTGAGTCAAGTTTTGACATGCTATAATCCAATTCAAGAAAACTTTCGTCTTGATACTCCGAATCGAAACCCGACTTGCCATGAGTTTACAATTCGAGACGCCTTCCGCACTGATCTTCTGAATCACGACAACGCTTGCTTAGAGACTCTGAGACAAACCAGAGAATTCAGATTCGACATTGAGAAAGAAGATAACTGTATCCCGAAGTACATCAATAGCCGAGTATCCTACGATCCTGGAGGTGCGAAAAGTGAACCACCAGTGACGAACATCGACGACAAGACATGACATACCAGCGAATCGACGCGACGCAGAAACAACTGGAGCCACATTCAGTCCAACTCGACCACGTTGTTTGATCCATCGACCGAACCATTGTATTAGTTTTGTATCTCGTGGTATCTTGTTTTATTGTTTGTTTGTTTTCTTGTATTCTATTTAACTTCATAATTTGCGTTTATCGAGGCCGATAAATTACAGAATGGCCGAATGTTATAAATATTAATAATTGTGTACCTATGTGAACCTTGTGAAAAGCCATCTTGATAAGAGAGAGAGAGTGATTGTTTTAGGAGGACAGATGAATGATGACTTGGCTTAAATTGTTGTCTTTGATGAGTGAAATAAAATATTTGAAGCACACGGCTGATAATTATTATTTCGTTCTAAAAACTGAACTAATATTCGTTATTAGTGTAAGTTTCAACAATGGAGCCTAATTCTAGACCTTTAAAATGTCCATTCTGGTGAATTTGATTTGTGGCTAGAGTTAAACATTGCATTTACTCGAAATCCAGTAGAATCGGTAATTTAAAAGTTCTAGTTCTAGGTATACTGATAGTTATCTGCCACTGTGTTCTATAGAACTGTGGCAAGTTCGATATAAATAACTGTCAAATTACATTGTAACAGTAAATATTTTACACTCACACACATTGTAAAGTTAAACTGATCATTCGACATCTCAACATAGCGTTTTCGTCTGCCTTGATCATTCTACTAAAAATCCGTTCGAGATACGAGAAGTGCCAGTTCTCTCTACTCGAAATTTGGGAGGTGTAAAGAAGGCTATATTTAGTGAAAACATACGAATACAAATCTCTTACTTTTGTCATCAATTTGGACATCGATAATGACAATATTACGTATGTTTTAGTGGCTGGTATCCTTACGACTATCAAGCATCGCCGTACTACGAGTGCACCATATTGGCATGGGCAGTGATGGGTTTCATCGGGATTTACTCCTATGTATGCGTTGATGGATTCTTCTTTGCGTTGATAATTAACATTGTTGGCCATCTGAGAATTCTGCAGTACAATTTGACAAATATTCGTAAAATAGCGATTGAAAATTTAAAACCTACGAAACCTGTCAAGATGATGGTTCTTCCCATGAACAATTTAGTCACTACGACAGTCAAGAGTTTTACAAGGAATGTGAATTGGAAGAACACTAATTTCCAACGAAGAGAACCAATTGGGAAACATTCAAAAAATGAAACATTAAAGCTTTTTATGGGAAATCATGATAAAGATATTCTGCATCGTGAAATGGAGGATCTATTGAAACATATCGTAAAACATCATAACGATTTATTAAAGTAAGTTAAAAGAGCATTTTGTTTGGGCAACCGACATTACATTTTCAAATAATGTTAACTCATTGTTTTAGGCTCGTCAATGACACAGAATGTGTGTTCAAAGAGATCTTCATGAATCAACTAATGAACAACCTCCTCGCCACTGGCATAACAGTCACCTGGCTGTCTTTGGTAAACACTTCTAATATTCATATTAGTACTTTAGTTCAATACATTTCATAGTTTTCACGTAAGACAACAGATTTTACAAGTAATAACTCATGATGACCCTACAAGCTGTCAACATTCCATCTTCTTTTGTAAGTAACCGTTCTTTCAAACTTCGTTCAGAGATGACTTGGTATTGGAAAGTAAGCTCGGTGAGAGATTCACCTGTAATGTGTATGTCTCTATTACTGATTTTAGTGTAGACGAGATATGTGGAACTCCAATAATTTTTCAAATATTCAGATGAAATTATTATATTTATGTTTTCTTTCAGTTGCCTGCCTTCCATCTACGAGAATTCTGTCTGTTTTGTCTCGTTTTTGGCTGCATCGTTCAATTCTTTATCTATTGTTTCTTTGCCACTCAACTTATGGAAGAGGTAGGAATATTGAATATAAGTTTTTATTTGAGTAATGCAGTAGTTATTGGCCAACCCCCCCCCCCCCCCCTCCCCCCACACCCACCTACATTCATGTGGTATGATTTCAATAAGACTCTTGAAAATACCAAAATGTGCTTCACCTAAAGGTATTTTTCTTAGAATTTAAAATATAAAATATGATGTGAAACTAAAATTGTTTTGAGCTCTAATCCAATTTTATCTATGTTTGGCCGAAAACACGTAAAATGTTGCCTATATAAATGAAAATGCCTATCTAAATCGTGATATAACAAACTATGATAAAAAAGAAAATATACAGTCTACATATTTTTTTTATAGATTGTATAACAAAATTGTTGTTGTAAGTAATTAACAAATAACACAATGAGGGCATGTCTTAAATACCTAAACCCCATGTATACTACCAAACTTGCATTAATATCTTCCTAGATGATAGACGGATTATTTCGGATTATCTACAATTTTCGCAAACTATATTTTTATTTTACTATAGGTAGTCAAATAAAACTAGTGTTTGTGAAAGTTTAAGGCTCAGTGCTCACTATTCAATGCTCTACGCTCAGCGTTTTCCGAGTGTCAAATTTTATTTGTTTTCAGAATGTCCGCGTGAATGAAGCAATCTATGGATGTGATTGGTTCGAATCATCTGAAAGTTTTAAACGGTCCTTAAGGATAGTCATATCGCGCGCCAATAAACCAATCGTGCTTCAAGTTGCAGGATTTGTCCCCCTTAACATGGAAACTTTTGAATCGGTTAGTAAAAATCAATATTTTTACAATAATCCGTTATGTAACTGAGGTATTCTTCGGAACTTCAAAATAATCCAAATACAGATTTATAACAGAAACAAATTTTCGTCTACGAGATTCCTTCATTGACTTCTTAATTCTTATTTCTGTATGGTGTTCGTTTGTTCTCCAACGAATGTGCTAGAAGTAAAATATGACAATAATTGGACAATCTAACAACCCCTTGAATTTTGATAGCATAATGATTTATTGACAGGTTATCAAGTTCGTCTACTCCCTCTACTCCGCACTCCATGGTTCTTCGCTTGTGAAATCATCTTCAACGGAAAAACATCGCTCACGAAACTGATTCGAGATCTATTCATGATCAGTATATTAAGGGCAAGGTTCATGGATCATAGCTTAGTTCACACTAGTAAGACACGGTTCTCTCACTTGACCAATGAAAGTGAAGCCTTTCCAGGTACCAGAATTTGCGTCATTCTGACGGAATAACGCTTATATCAGCTACTGGTGGTAAAAATATGAACTAATATGAACATTTACCCATTGATAAAGTAGTTCACTATGGATATAAAAGATGGAGCTGCGCCGTCAGAAAAACGAATTTCAGGGTCTGAAAAGGCTTCACTTCAGCCAATGTTATCGGTATAGGAGTATAAACAAACCTTGCCTTAGTAGTATGAATGTAGTAATGATGTCCATGAATTTAACTCATCAATGGGCGACTTATTATTATTCACTATTTCATTCACTTCTCCTTGATAGATGTGCACGATAATAATATTTACATTTAAAAAACATGTACTTTTGTTTTCTGGGTTTAATATTTTGGAGACTATTTTATAAATTGAAGTTTAAAATTTTTATATTATACATCTTAATCTTATCCTTAATATCCATTTACTTTTATGGCGTTTCAATGGCGGAATTGGGGATATTCGACGATTATTCAATTCAATTAAATTATATTATCTTTATTTGCATAAAATACAAAATGGCGAACATTCAACAGTAAATACACTATGTGTATGTTTATCTTCCATGTCACCAACTACCTAAATCTTAACTAAATCTAAATATGATAAAAGAATAGATAGAAAATTACTAATACATAATAAAAGCATAATATTTTAAGTCGTAGGTGTACTTATTGTATTTCTTCTGCGGTGAGGCTATTTTGATGTTACGCCCTTATCAGACCATTGCAAACCACTTCGTTCGGTTCTCCCTAATGAACAGGGGATGTGCCGGATTTGCCTACATTCTACTTTCAGTTTAGAATGTGTGCTTGAGTGACCCCCATTCTACTTAATATCTCCGCAGTTACATTAGCCTTACTCGAAGATTATACGAGATCCTTGAACTATCTGATGAGTTTATATTGGAGAATATATCTCGGGCAAGATAATAATATTATGAGTATGAATTGTGATTTTTATCGGACCACTGAGTATACCGGGTTTTACTGTGGATATAACTGGCTTCGAGTTATTCGTCGCATAAGCTGCAAATAAAATCCGTATGTTGCAAAATATAAGAGTACTTGGAAATAGAGGCAGTCGCCAAATAATAATTATACACCTGTTAAAACCGGTTCTTAAAAAACTGTACTCAAATACTGAAAAAGTGAAGTAAAATTTGCAAAAATTAAAAGAAAAAAAATGGGGGTTGAAATCAACTCAATGAAATCTTCCTAACCTTGGAAGAGGTCGAAATGAATATTGTTGACTTCGTTCACTCTTAGGTCAAGATCAAAATAATTTTTTACAAACTTTTAAGTAAGTACTTTTCAAAATTGCTGTACCTAATACTTCCGTGAAGTTTCAGGTGTGAGTTCAAGTTTCAAGTTTCAATAAAAGTGATTCATATTTCTTGTGAAATCGATCATGTCAATTTGTATAATATGAATGATATATTCATATATTATATTCATTCAAAAAGCATGAAGCAATAACATTATCAATAGTAGAACGTAAAACGAATATATAGAATGTAATTTCATATGTACTCCTCCTACACCATTTTGTAAAGCAGCTTTTAACTTTGAGAAATGTATGTAATAAAGATTGCATGCTGCTTGACAGAATCATTAATTTATATGGCTTTTACAACTTGTGCCAAGGTAAGAAATAGTGATACATATAACTAGGAAAACGCTCTGTTTAATGCGTTGATGAGCGAGCACCGATACGTGCAACATCTCCAACCAAACATGATTGATTCACTCCATCAAAGATTAAGAAAGACTAGGATCACTCAGCAAATCATAAAACAGAATGTGCATAAATTTTAATGGCATGGTAGTTATATGTTCTTTGATAATTCATCCATATTATTATCAATGGAATATAGGCCCGCACCTATACTAGAACTAGATGCCGAGTTAGCATAGACTATACTTCTGAAGGTGCGATCAAATCATTTTCAGACAATCCCATTAGGTACTTCAAATACCGTTTTATCTTTTGTTGAGCGTACCTACATTATTTATGATTTGCATTTGCATTTTATTTGAGACATCGAAAAGTGGAGATAAATCTCATTAGTTTTGGGGTGAAAATGAAGGTATAGTGGACCAAGCGGGTGTGTAGCCTTTCCTTTCATGAGACGGACAGTATTGTTATTTGTTCAATTAAGCTCTGACAAGATACTACCTGAGTGATGACCTTCCACCCCTTTCACCTACACTGTTGCCATTTTAAACAACTTTCTTTGAATTTTAAAAGCCAACTGCATTGGCACCACAACAAAACAACCCTTCCCGAGCACCTGCAGTAATTGAGAGATATTTACAACCGGACACGCGTCAAAACACTCAGGATTCAGGATTACAAGCTGGCCCTATTGTTGAATTTTTCACAGCATTTGCTGAAATGGCTACACACTCGCTAGGTCTACTATACGCTGAAAAGAATATCTTCCAAACTCTTACCTAAGAACGAGCGCACCCCAAGAGTACCACGTGCCAGTGACATCATCATGGCGCCCATGGAGACACTGGCGCCAGCCGCGAACACGTAATCTGCCTTGGTCTGCTTCTTGGGTCCACACAGCTTCTCATAGACGGGCATGAACGAGCATCCCACCAGGAACACGGCGAATACAGAGTAGTCGTACACGGTCAGTACCATTGTCTCGGATATCGTCTAGATGATCCAGTATCAAACTCACACAAATGTATGTATTTTGAGAAAATTCGAAGGAATAGTTTAAATTTGTATAAGTTTTTACTTGCATATGAAATAATGTACTAAAACATTGGTTAATTTAGTTACACAATGTGCGATTGGCGTTGGCAAGGAGGGCACCTTTCTTCGGGGTTACCTGTAAATTACTCAATTTTTACCAAATCTCCTTTATAACCACTTTTACCTCAAAAATCCAGTGTAGCGTATTTCCAATACAGTAGTTTATAAAATGTGGAATAAACCAACCTTTACGTTTGCACTAAAACCGTTATAACGAGGGAGTATAATCTAATAAGAACAAACTGAGTGTAAGAGAAAAAGAAACAGGACCTCCCAGCTTCCGATCTGTTGAAATAAGAACATTGCTGTTTCTGTGAGAAAGAAGAAAACATCATACGAACAGAAGTGACTCGCTCTTTTCATTTGTAAATAGTTTATGATAAGAGATTTTGTTACTAATAACAGCATTGTGTTTTGCACGTATTGCGTAATCACCAGCTACTTGATGACGTCTTGCAGAGAAGTGTTGCACGATTTATTTGTTTAATTGCACATGTATTTACATATCGTATCAAATGAAAGAATCTTGGCAAATCATGGACATTGTATTGTCCTCATAATTTGACTTTTTATGAGGTTCATTGTGCTTTTTCGTATAGGTTCATTTTAAATCTGCGACTGTTACGATTCTAAGAATAAGATATTCCCTGATGTCTGATTATGGGTAATTACTGTCTGTAAGTTACTTCCTATTTAAACTATCTATAATTTATTAATTTGGTTATTACTGTCTTTGCGCTTTATATAAAAAAAAATAGTTTATGAAAAATTTGTAAATAAAAGGGGTATAATACATTGTTCATTTGAACTTTTGTAAGCGAAATACATCGAGTGACATATTTTGGCAGGAACAGACGTTCCCATGTGTTCCGGTTCCCTATTCACAACGAAATAAATGTTGACGATAATTGTAACTAGCAAATGTATAATTTCGGAATGTAATTACTAACTAGGAAAACGCTCGGTGTAACGCGTTGATGAGCGAGCACCGACACGCACGACATCGCCAATCATAGCACGATCCATTCAATCAAAGATAACTAACTATACATTATTTATTACCAATTTTCCCTGCAACTTTTCATAAACACTCTGGAACAATTAAATAACATATTATTGTACTGATATTTTTCCATCAATCTCTTTGGACAGATATTCAAACACTTAAAACAGCAATAAGTCTGTAAATTCTTGACCGATTGGGCTGGAAATGTGTAAAATATGATGTTATCTAGTCAAAACGTCGTTTTCATAACTGTGAAACACAATCCATATCGTAAAATAAATTATTTTAGATAAGGTATACCTATACCTATGTATATGAAATACATACATTACATTTTGACTACATTATGTATTGCAATATGATCAACTAAGAAAAGAATCTGTCTTACTTGATATTGAGAATAGCCATCTATAAACTTTGCTTTGCTACATAGAGCAACCCAGAATGCAGTGGAATTTCTGTTTTGAAATGTCATTTCTGACAGTTATTAAAACTGTCAATAAGTGCATCTATGTTCTTGACTGGTAGGGCTGAAAATTTGTAAAATAAGAGACAATGTTGGTCTGAACGACCATGCAAAATATGAGTTTGATTGATCAGATTAATCGAAGACCATTTGATAGGTCAAATGGTGGTGTGGCTATAGGCCGTTTTAAATTAAGTATACAAATGAAAAATATTGGTGCCAATCCTTGCTAAGTTTTAAGTTGCCAATCCTTGCTAAGTTTTAAGTTGATCGATTAAACCTTTATGATTGAACGGTTCCTTGTTAATTTTCAAAAATCACAGGATCTCGTTCAAAAAATATACCTGGGACCACTCATATGATATGATATTAGTGTGTACACAATATCAGATCAATCTGTTGAACGGTCAATATTAGTTTCATATCGTTTAAAACTTTCTGCTCTAACAACCTTGCCTTGTAGATTCGAAGTCGCCGTGAATTTGACAGCCAACACGCAAAAAGTCCCTAAAATGACAAAAACTTTTGAAAATAACGACATATTAGAGTGAAAATTGGCAAAAATACCTTAAATGTTGGTACCAATGACCATGCGAAGTTTATAGTTGGTCGGTCAATCGGTTCCAGTTTAAATTTCAAAAATCACAGGAAAAATGGTTTCAAATTTGAACCAATTGGAGGATTTGGCTGAATTTTTTTTTGATTGGGTACAATGTTGGTTGCAATGACTTTGCTCAATTTCAAATTGATCGAACCAACCAATCGAAAGATAATTTTTATAAAATTTGAACCAATCACAGGATATTGTTCAGAAAAGATCCCAGGGATCGCATAGAATACGTTAGTATGTGTACACAATTTCAGATCGATTGGTTGTGCGGTTTGACCTGGGCAGTGCAGGCAAAAAAAAAAAACACACACAGAGAAAGTGCCATAAGAGTACCGTGGTGACGCTCGCTACGCTCGCTCAATTAAAGCTTAAATGAATTCGACAAGATTGGCAGAAGGCGAGGGCTCATATGATGTGTGCACGTGTACAAAACGTCATATCGAGTCAGTCTGACGAATATCAATTGTGATATCAAACAATGTGCATCATAATATGAAGATCATGTTAAAGATATTACCAACATGCACATGGTTCAGCATTTTACTTCTCTGCGTAATGCTACTCTGATAGAACTACACGTGGAAAAAGTACTTCCTAGACTAGACATTGGAAGTAAACAACTTTTGAAGTAAACAACTTCAGTCCATGATGTCATGAAATGAAACTGAGTGCTGCTATTCAATCTGCAGTAATTTTGAAGTGGACAGTAAACGTATATTGATGGAGCACAATTAATTATGTATACTTATGTGATATTCTCTCACGGTGTGAACAGTTACGGAAAAGTACGATAAGAACAATCTCAGCTCAGGGTGCTCTAATTTCGTGTCATAATAATATCAGTACCTACAGACAAACGCATTCGTTTCCCCTTAGTATTTGGAAACAGTTCCCACTTTTAAAAAAGAAATATCCGTCTCGAAAAAAATCTTTCAAATCTTTAGATTTATCACATCTTTTATATCAAACACGTTTTCGCCATTTTTGTTCACTCGCACAGACTAATTTAAAACTGTTCGTACACTTTGAAACTGTAAACTGCTGAAAGATTCTTCTCTCTGCAGATCCGCCTTTGAGCACGTACGCACCGCTCCTGATAGACGTAGACTAAATCTCTTTGTTTGCAATAAGACAATGCAATATTGACTCGACATTGACCTGGTGCTCTTGACCGAGCATCATTCAATCTACATCAACTGATCATGTATGCCAATTGAATTGCAATTTATACGAGTCGGGAACATACCAATAAGCACCATCGTGCGCAGGAAAAATCATTAGGGGGGGCCAAAACGGGCGCCGGCAGGATTAATGTCAGGGGGGGAAAGTCTAGTTTAAAAAATTGCCACGGATTAAGGGGGGTGTGGGGGGCGCGCACCCCACTTTGCCCCGCAGGGCGTTTTTTGTTTTTTTGACACTTTGAAATCCATTTTGAGACGTTCTGAGGAGTATTTTGTTTACAAATTGATATTTTTTTTAATTTACAAACCTTTTCACTACAACAAGGTGTGGGTGTAGGCGGCAGGCGTTTTTTAGGGGGTTTGGGGCCGAAGCCCTTGAGAATGTCATACATATTAGAGCAATTTTGAGGCATATTAAAAAAAAGGGGAAAAGCCTAGAAATTCATGAAAAATCGTGTTTTTGGATGGTACTTTATAGGCATGATTTCGTGGTATTTTCTTCAAAATATGGTGTTTTTTATCAAGCAAGTACTTGATTCCAGTGATTTCAGCAACTCCAGTTTTTTTTTGATTTTTTTTTATTTTTTTTTATTTTTTTTTATTTAGTACTCATCGTATATGAGAAAAATCCATACGAGAAGGTGAATGTCAGTTGTCAAACGTGGAAAGGATTCCACGGTCTTCTGACCTCTTCATCACGCGTCTCGGACTGTAGAAATACAGTTTATATGGAACAAAACCACTGCAGATTGAATAGCCTGCTTAGCTTAGTGGTTAGAGCACTGGACCGGCAATTCAGGGACGTGGGTTCGATCCCCACAGTAGGCAAATATTTTCAATTTGCAGTTGGTATTAATTATCATCACCCTATCTGAGGTCATCAGAAAAAACCATATTAGTCATATATATATATATATATATATAATATAATATAATATAATATATAATGCCCTTAAAAACGATGCGCCAAGTATATTTTGGTTTTTAAAATTAAGTTTTGACTTGGCCCATTTTTTGATATCACTACTTTTCAGTGCTAAATTTTTTGATTTCTTCTATTTTTTTATAGTTGAAGAGACTTGGCTGGTATTTGTACACAGAGTGTTTTTATGGGGATATCACTTATTGTTTTAGTTTATTTACACAACTTGTAAACATATTGGAGCAATAATGACAATTGCCTTTAAAAAAATACGCCGTTTCCGAATTAGTTACTAAGAAAAATAGTGTTTGGAGCTAAATATAAACTTAAAGTGATATGCCATGAAGAATTGCGAAAGCATCGTTCCAATAGGTCAAGCCGTTTTCGAGATATGGCATCACTTCCGGTTTTCAAAATGGTGGCTGAAAGCACTTACACATAGTATTAATATGTATATAAATCCTAATATTTCATTATAAGCCTTCTGAATATGTAGTAGGTTTTTATATAAAGGAGAAGTGAATTTAGGCAGTTTTCGCTAAAAAAATGACGTCATTTCCGGTTTCAGTAATTAAAAAACTTTAATTTCACTATTGTTATTTCATATAGAGGACCGTCTGAATCGATTGGCGCAAATCTCGTTCCGATCGGTTCAGCCGTTTTTGAGATATGACATCACTACCGGTTTCAAAATGGCGGCACAAAAAATTCATAAGGGGCAAGGTATCTACAGGCTGACAACCTGGATACGTGGTGAAAATTTCGGGTCAATCGACCCAGCCGTTTAGGCTGTGGCGGAGACCGCGGAATTTATTGGAAGATGAATCATCATCATTATTATTATTATTATTATTATTATTATCTGAAAGCCGAGACGCACATTTCAATAGATATAGGAGGAGGTGGTTTACGTAAACTTGAGATCAATAGAGGAGTACGACAAGGGTGCTGTTTATCACCTAGCCTATTTAATATATACATTGACGATGTTCTGCGAGAATGGAAGCAACTATGTAAACCTGATATATATCTCAATGCTCATGAAGGTTTTAATACACTCCTCTTTGCCGATGATCAAGTAGTCATACATCAAACTGAAGATCATTTACAGAAGTCCCTGTTCAATTTAAATAGTATGTTGTACAAAAACAAAAACTTGTATATGGACTGCCAAGCACCTTTCCCCCTAAAAAGATTGAGATCTAAAAGAAGGTCGCAGCAATAATATATTGTTGAAACATTTTCGCACTTAAAATTCGTGAAATCATTTCGCCCAGTTCCTGCCGCCAAGCACAACATTATAAACCAAACATTGTACCCAAATTTGAGATGAGAAAAAACCTCTAGGTGAACCGTCATAGTATAAACTTTAAAACAATTATACTCATTTAAAACGAAAAATAGAAAGTATTCAAATTTTAAAAACGTTAACAAAATCAATTTAAAAACATTTTTTTACATAACTTAAAATAAAAATTAAAAAAAATTATTTAAAATTTAATTAAAAAAAAAATTAAAAGTAAAAAAAATAAAAATAAAGCTTGGCGCATTGAATTTGCACCGTCATGTTGACTTCTTCCTTCTTCTCCTTCATCGTCTTCTTCTTCCTTCTTTCTTTCGTCGTCTCCTTGGTCGACATCTTCTTTTTATGTTGCCCCCTCCTTGACACAATGCGCCAAGCTTTATTTTTATTTTTTTACTTTTAATTTTTTTTTTTATTAAATTTTAAATAATTTTTTTAATTTTTATTTAAGTTATGTAAAAAAAATGTTTTTAAATTGATTTTGTTAACGTTTTTAAAATTTGAATACTTTCTATTTTTCGTTTTAAATGAGTATAATTGTTTTAAAGTTTATACTATGACGGTTCACCTAGAGGTTTTTTCTCATCTCAAATTTGGGTACAATGTTTGGTTTATAATGTTGTGCTTGGCGGCAGGAACTGGGCGAAATGATTTCACGAATTTTAAGTGCGAAAATGTTTCAACAATATATTATTGCTGCGACCTTCTTTTAGATCTCAATCTTTTTAGGGGGAAAGGTGCTTGGCAGTCTATATACAAGTTTTTGTTTTTGTACAACATGTCACATGAGGTGGTAGTTTACAGCAGCTTTCATTGATCATTGAGTGTTACCTATCATTACATTGTTAACGCCAACAACGTCACTTCTTGTCTAAAAATTTCTGTTTTTCTTCCAATAGTTCCCAAGTTAGTATAACGAAAGGGTCAATTTCTTTTGGTTGAATATGAGTTATCTCAACTTTTAAATTGCTAAAAGTTCACAACTTGTGAATAACGTAAATTGTAGGTGTATTGTTCCGGTGTAGACCGGAATTTGTGCGTCATCTCGTACTACGCATATTAGTTGCCAGTTGGTAAACTGAAAGTTACACGAAAGGTAGATGATTGTAAATGCGTTTCCTTAATTTTAAATTCTTCTAAGTTCACTTTTTTGTGTAATTTAAACTCTATTGGTAAAGCGTTAAGGCTTACAGATGTTTACAGCACATTTTAAATAAAATCCGGATGTGTTTTGGAAGGCAATATAACTTAAAAGGAACTTATTTCATAAGTTAACTTTCCAGTTTCTGGAAACTTTCCAGGTAGGTAACTAACCAGTTCTTTATTTGAACTGGAACTAGTTCCTTTTTTTGAGGAACTAATCCAACACTGCTGTTTAGTGATAGTTCCATAACATGGATTATGCCGCAAATTTTTCCGCCAACAGTTTAAAAACGTACCAAAGATCACGAGTGGGGTTATGCAGAATATGCATATATAATTTTCTATTATTACCTACGGGTGATTTTTTAAATTAGGGGATGTTGGAAGGGATCAAGTATCATACGGTATGGGTTATTTCATATAGAATGAGTACACCAAATTTGGTTGAGATCGGTCAAAGGGTGTAGGAGAAAATAAGAACGTTCATACCAAGAAGCCTTTTCCTTTGTTCATGCGCAGAGAGACACTACTGAAAGTTAAAGGAATTACGGCAAAGGATGTGGCCATTTGATATTGCCTTGTTGTGAAAATTGATTTTGAAGATGTCAACCTAGAGTTCCTTTAAGATTAACTAGCTGAGCCACCTGGTGTTTATAGTGCTGGTTGGGAAGGAGTAGGACGTATATCATTAACAGTCACAAAACACACCAACACACGAACAAACCAACAAAGAACGGTCAACCTGATTGTACCTGACTGATTCCCAAGATACCCGAGAAGCTAAAGCACTATTTTTGCCGGAGAACAGACGCATAATCCTTGATCACACGCTTATAAATTCCCTAAGGTGTCTACCGCTTACATCGGTATGTACGAGGGACAATCAATTAAAAATCAATGTACCTACCCATATTTTGTTTAAATCTCACTAAATGATAATTAACATAAAAAATCTCAAATGATTAAAAAAAAAATATATATATATATATGATAACAATGAGAAAAAATGGTAACACGGAGCGTATTTTATCTCCTCGGTCCCATTCAGTGCGTACCTATACATTTAAAAAAAACTGTTGCTCGTCAAGACTCAAGTGAAAAAAACATTGTTTAAAATATGACTTTATCCAACACGTCATGTAATATACAAGCTAATGTTCAAATTCTTTTAAAAAGTACCAAATATAGTTATGAATGTAATTTATGAATAAGATTTTTTTATTTCATTTTGAATGAAATGGCTTTAAATAAAAGTCCTTTACGATTACTAATTTTACCCTGGGGACGTCTTCGAACGAGTCGTGTGCTTACTCATTGTCTTGAAGTATACAATTTTACAATAAATAGTGTGAAAATAAGTTATTTGAAAATACAATTGTGCTAGAAGACAGCCTCCTACTGCAGCAGAATCTATTATGTTATATTCCAAAACAAGTGTCATCTACGTACATTTGTATTCGTTTAAAAGTGTCAAGACAACATAGGAAACCAAACCTCTGATACGCTCACAACACAACCCCCACCCCTAATCCACCAGCCACTGAATAGATCTGAATGTGAATTGTTTATTCTCCAAGCAATGACGATTCACGATATTAAATGACCTTTTATTGTTGTTGTTTATTGATTATGGTGTGTGTGTGGGGGGGGGGGGGGAGGGGGTGTATGTGTTTATTACGCATAGATCATACAATCAATTAGTCTACCGGTCTTTATTCCTGATAGTGATGGCATATTGTTGATGCATCTAATTGATTTATTGTTTGTTTTGATATTTTAGACAGTATGAATTATTTCGTGCATTAGGTATTCTTTTAAAAATGCCATTCTGTTATGGCATGGTCTGTTATTCGTTTGTATTATTGTCCCAATACTTGAATATCCATAAATACTATCCAAACTAGTTTTCTCAAATGGTTGATACTACGTCATATTCTGTCGTCATATTGAGGTACCTATATTTGAGGTTTGAATCTTTCAATGTGACAAAATTATGAAGTGCATAATGAATTCTTCTATGAACAGCACAATTAGTCGACAAATATCTATCGAGACGCAGTCTGCTGCCGATTTCTATAACAAGCAAATGGGCGAAGATTTCAACATGCAGTAAGTTAGTAGATGAAGGGGAAGAGCGGAACGCTTAATATTGATCAATTTTCCACTTCCGGTTTAAAATTTTTGTTTTTTCTTGAAGTGGAGTGTCTAGCAATACATTGTCTTTAATGTTGCCAAATTTCAAAACTGTCGATGGACCCGTTTGACTTTTGAAAAAAATTAAAATTTAAAATTGGATAAATTCACTTCCGGTCAAAATATTTCAGATTTTCTTTCAGAAGTACGCGTGAGAAGGGGGACTCTATGTGTCTACCAAATTTCAACTCTCTAGACCAAACCGTGCAATCTGTAGAAAAGGGCAAGCAAAACGCCGTGCCTAGCTAGCTAGCTAGCCAGCCAGCCAGCCAGCCAGCCAGCCAGCCAGCCAGCCACCATGAAAGTCAATCCTTGCATGTTTGAGGCCCAAAATTCACCCCGAAGGGATGAACGCAGCACTTTGATATTTGGTTAGGTGTTGTCAGGTGGCTAAATATACCCGATAACCATGATTTTCAACTTTCATTTCTCACTGCATGTATGCCTGTCGACACCTCGTTTCGACCACTTAAGCCGTTGCGGTATAAGTCTCTGGTAGTAGCTCGCACGTTGTATTAGAGCGGTGCTTGGCAGCGTCGAGCTAACGCCCGACTAGATATAGTTATGAATGTAATTTATGAATAAGATTTTTCTAAATTTATTTTGAATGAAATAGCTTTAAAGAAAAGTCCTTTACGAATACTAATTTTACCCTGGGGAAGTCTTCTTCGAACGGGTTGTGTGCTTACTCATTATCTTGAAGTATACAATTTTACAATGAAAATAAGTTATTTGAAAATACAACTGTGCTAGAAGACAGCCTCCTACTGCAGCAGAATCTATTATGTTACATTCTAAAACAAGTGTCATCTACGTACATTTGTATTTCTTTTGTGTCAAGACAACATAGGAAACCAAACCTCTGATAATCACAACACAACCCCCACCCCTTATCCACCAGCCACTGAATGTTTATCTCTAGATCTGAATGTGCTTTGTGTATTTTCCAAGCAATGGATTCACGATATTAATTGACCTTTTATTATTTGTTTATTGATTATGGTGTGTGTGTGAGGGGGGGGGGGTTTATGTGTTTATTACGCATAGATCATACAATCAATTAGTCTACCGGTCCTTATTCCTGATGATGATGGCATATTGTTGATACATCTAATTGATTTATTGTTTGCGTTTCGATATTTTAGACAGAATGAATTATTTCGTGCATTTAGGTAGGTATTCTTTTAAAAATGCCATTACATATTGTTGACCATGTTTGTAAGCTCACAGACGGAAGATTCCGCGTGAGGCAATCGATTGGCGTCAGAATACAATACTATTGTTCATTGTGCGTAGTTAACCTATTATTCTTTATTCTACACAAAACGAAGTTTCCATACTCTCGAAACCGAAATAAATTTAGACATTATAATATTCATAGGTACGTGAAGTAGTAGAACTAAAGATTTCATTATGAAACGGAATCGATGTCTGTTATTCGTTTGTTGTCTCAATACTTGGATATCCATAATAACTATCCA
Source organism: Leuctra nigra (assembly GCA_934045905.1). Classification (NCBI taxonomy): domain Eukaryota; kingdom Metazoa; phylum Arthropoda; class Insecta; order Plecoptera; family Leuctridae; genus Leuctra; species Leuctra nigra. The sequence continues at coordinate 39,733,834 of OW203761.1, forward strand.
AACGAGTTTTCTCAAATGGTTGATACTACGTCATATTCTGTCGTCATATTGAGGTATATTTGAGGTTTGAATCTTTCAATGTGACAAAATTATGAAGTTCACCTAGAATTCTACGAGCGGCTAGAGACAGAAGGTGCTCCAGGCGGCGTAGGGCGCGCGCATAAGTTTTACTGGGCAGCCTAAGGAATAAAACTCTCTATGGGTAGACAAAGTCGAACTGGCGAAAATTAAAACTGGGCAACTTAAAAAAATAACTCTATGGTTAGGCAGAATTAAAACTTGTAAAAATTTCTAATAAAAAAGGACCACCCCGGCCGGAATCGAACCGGCGACCCCTAACACCGTAAGCCAATGCACTGTCTATTGCGCCAACAGGACGGCGATACTGTATGCCGTTCGTAACCACTAAACTAGCAAATGGGCGAAGATTTCAACAAGACGCAATGTCGCTCGTCATACCTGCAGCATTACCTACGAACCTGATACTATCTGTGATCGCGATGGCAATCGGCGTGCCGCGATGGCGATGTTTCGGGTTATTGATGATCTACACAGCATCCCTCGACCTCTCATTTGAATATATATACTGGAAGGTATCATCGCTTACACAAATTAAAAAAGGATGATATGAAAAAAAAGTTTTTCTAGGATCGGGAATCGAACCCGTTATGCAGGAACACAAGCCAGCTGCCTCCGATAATTCAGCCATTCAGACATGATATATTGTGATAAATTACAAGGGAAACATCGTCTGCGAATAGTTCGCAAGGAAAATGGTGGACCTCGAACAACATAAAGTCACCAAATTCCCACGAAGTAACTCTAAATAAATTCTTCTAGTAGCTCGCACGTTGTAAGATAGAGCGGTGCTTGGCAGCGTCGAGCTAACGCCCGACTAGATTTGTAAAACATATGACCTTAAAATTTCACTTGCTAAAACCAAGATTATTGCATTCAAAGGAAAATTCCCCGTTCGCTCAAAAATAGTAATTGACAACAATACCCTGGAACAAGTGTCGCATCTAGTCGGGCGTTAGCTCGACGCTGCCAAGCACCGCTCTATCTTACAACGTGCGAGCTACTACCAGAGACTTATACAGCAACGGCTTAAGTGGTCAAAACGAGGTATCGGCAGGCATACATGCAGTGAGAAATGAAAGTTGAAAACCATGGTTATCGGGTATATTTAGCCACCTGACAACACCTAACCAAAAATCAAAGTGCTGCGATCATCCCTTCGGGGTGAATTTTGGGCCTCAAACATGCAAGGATTGACTTTGGGGCTGGCTGGCTGGCTGGCTGGCTAGCTAGCTAGGCACGTCGATTTGCTTGCCCTTTTCTACAGATTGCACGGTTTGGTCTAGAGAGTTGAAATATGGTAGACACATAGAGTCCCCCTTCTCACGCGTACTTCTGAAAGAAAATCTGAAATATTTTGACCGGAAATGAATTTAATCCAATTTTAAATTTAAATTTTTTTCAAAAGTCAAACGGGTCCATCGACAGTTTTGAAATTTGGCAACATTAAAGACAATGTATTGCTAGACACTCCACTTCAAGAAAAAACAAAATTTCAAACCGGAAGTGGAAAATTTATCAATATTAAGCGTTCCGCTCTTCCCCTTCATCTACCAACACAGCAGCTTCGCTGTCAACTCCATACCCTGTCGGCCTGAATAGCTGAATTATCGGAGGCAGCTGGCTTGTGTTCCTGCATAACGGGTTCGATTCCCGATCCTAGAAAAACTTTTTTTTCACATCATCCTTTTTTAATTTGTGTAAGCGATGATACTTTCCAGTATATATATTCAAATGAGAGGTCGAGGGATGCTGTGTAGATCATCAATAACCCGAAACATCGCCATCGCGGCACGCCGATTGCCATCGCGATCACAGATAGTATCAGGTTCGTAGGTAATGCTGCAGGTATGACGAGCGACATTGCGTCTTGTTGAAATCTTCGCCCATTTGCTAGTTTAGTGGTTACGAACGGCTTTCAGTATCGCCGTCCTGGTGGCGCAATGGACAGTGCATTGGCTTACGGTGTTAGGGGTCGCCGGTTCGATTCCGGCCGGGGTGGTCCTTTTTTATTAGAAATTTTTACAAGTTTTAATTCTGCCTAACCATAGAGTTATTTTTTTAAGTTGCCCAGTTTTAATTTTCGCCAGTTCGACTTTGTCTACCCATAGAGAGTTTTATTCCTTAGGCTGCCCAGTAAAACTTATGCGCGCGCTCTACGCCGCCTGGAGCACCTTCTGTCTCTAGCCGCTCGTAGAATTCTAGGTGAACTTCATAATTTTGTCACATTGAAAGATTCAAACCTCAAATATACCTCAATATGACGACAGAATATGACGTAGTATCAACCATTTGAGAAAACTCGTTTGGATAGTTATTATGGATATCCAAGTATTGAGACAAGAAACGAATAACAGACATCGATTCCGTTTCATAATGAAATCTTTAGTTCTACTACTTCACGTACCTATGAATATTATAATGTCTAAATTTATTTCAGTTTCGAGAGTATGGAAACTTCGTTTTGTGTAGAATAAAGAATAATAGATTAACTACGCACAATGAACAATTCATGGTTTTCACGTGACGTCACGGCAGTCGTCTCGGCCGCATTTCCCCTACTTTACCCCTCCTGAGTATACACGAGTCACTGTTGTAGCTAGAGTAGCATTGTAAACAATCGCTTTTAGGTGGCTCGGCTAATCGGACATGGTCTCAGATCTTCATAATTTTTTGTCTACTTATTGATAATCACGTCATACACAATCCTTGAAAAAATTGAACAATTCTCGTGTCTAGTTTCTGAGATAAATTGAGTTTTCTTCCCCATATAATCTTATGGCATTGGCAGCCACGTAAAATCGTGTCACATTTATACTTATAATGTAGATCTGATTTTTATGTATTCCCAACTTTGAACAAAATACTTATTTTCTGATAGATAGTTGGAACTTCTATTAGGAAAGAAATTGAAAACAATTCCAACGTGTGCTATTTTTAGAAGTTATAAACCAAAAACGAAATGATTTCCCTATACCTCCTGTGTTACAGTTTCTTCCATTCTCGGAAGGCAATAAATTGAAACTTCGCTATCAGACAGGAGTTGTAAGTTTAATCGCATGTAATGATTCTTTTATACTTAAATATAGAGGTCACCACTGACCCCAGAGGGAAAATCTCGAATGATATCATAGCCAAATCTTTTTTAAATGTCCTAAGGAACAACACCACCAAATTTCATACTTGTATCACAAAATGCTCAATTATTCCTCTTAGCCGCTCTACTAGGTATATGCATTTATTTTATATTTTTGCCCTCGAAGTTATAAAAGCTACGGCAATCCTGACATAGACAATGTTTCACTGGTTTTCTGCCGTTCCATAATACGGCTGTTAAATCTAATGTGTCAAATGATTTCCAAATTGAATATTTATTATGACTTGAATGTTTTTTTATTTCACTTTTTAATACACAAATAAGTTATTATAGTTTCTTCTTCTTTAAACTTGAACGACTACGCTTTAATTTAAATATTTAACATGAAGAATTCATGTCAAACTCTTGGTGACTCTAGTTTTCACATGCATTTTTACGGCAGGCAAGTGCTACTTGTATACCCAAAATGGCGGCGTGACTGAAATACCTGGCCGTGGAGGGGCGGAAGTGGGGCTCGTGAAAACCATGAATAGTATTGTATTCTGACGCCAATCGATTGCCTCACGCGGAATCTTCCGTCTGTGAGTTTACAAACAATGTCAACAATATGTAATGGCATTTTTAAAAGAATACCTACCTAAATGCACGAAATAATTCATTCTGTCTAAAATATCGAAACGCAAACAATAAATCAATTAGATGTATCAACAATATGCCATCATCATCAGGAATAAGGACCGGTAGACTAATTGATTGTATGATCTATGCGTAATAAACACATAAACACCCCCCCCCCCCCCACACACACACCATAATCAATAAACAAATAATAAAAGGTCAATTAATATCGTGAATCCATTGCTTGGAAAATACACAAAGCACATTCAGATCTAGAGATAAACATTCAGTGGCTGGTGGATAAGGGGTGGGGGTTGTGTTGTGATTATCAGAGGTTTGGTTTCCTATGTTGTCTTGACACAAAAGAAATACAAATGTACGTAGATGACACTTGTTTTGGAATGTAACATACTAGAATAATAGATTCTGCTGCAGTAGGAGGCTGTCTCCTAGCACAATTGTATTTTCAAATAACTTATTTTCACACTATTTATTGTAAAATTGTATACTTCAAGATAATGAGTAAGCACACAACCCGTTCGAAGAAGACTTCCCCAGGGTAAAATTAGTATTCGTAAAGGACTTTTCTTTAAAGCTATTTCATTCAAAATAAATTTAGAAAAATCTTATTCATAAATTACATTCATAACTATATTTGGTACATTTTAAAAGGAATTGAACATTTGCTTGTATATGACATGTGTTTTCCTTAAGAATGGATAAAGTGATATTTTATTACCTAAACAATGTTTTTTTCACTTGAGTCTTGACTTGCAACAGTTTTTTTTAAATGTATAGGTATACGCACTGAATGGGACCGAGGAGATAAAAAAACGATTCGTGTTACTACTTTTTCTCATTGTTATCATATATATATTTTTAAATCAATAGAGATTTTTTAATGTTAATTGTCGTTTAGTGAGATTTAAACAAAATATGTGTAGGTTCATTGATTTTTATTTAAATACTACCGATGGAAGCGGTAGACACCTTAGGGAATTTATAAGCGTGTGATCTAGGATTGTGTGACTGTTCTCCGGCAAAAATTGTGCTTTAGCTTCTCTGGTATCATGGCAATCAGTCAGTATATTCAGGTTGACCGTTCTTTGTTGGTTTGTTCGTGTGTTGGTGTGTTTTGTGTTAATGATATACGTCCTACTCCTTCCCACCAGCACTATAAACACCAGGTGGCTCAGCCCTACAAACACTGGGCGGCCCGGGCTTCTGCCCATCTAGCGCCCAATTGGGACGTCCCGGGCGGGAACTACTAGGGCATGCCCTGGGCCTGCCCAACGGAGCCCAACCGATCCGTTTTATCTGGCTGTAAAATTTCTAGGAATGTCCCGTCTTGGTCCCGCCCGGGAATGGCTAGGGACGGCCCGCGCGGGCGCTACGACTGTTTGAATTTGAGCTGCTCTAATGACTTATTTTTTTCATATTTATAACTTCATTTCTATAATAATTACATCTACATTTCACATGGATATATTGATTTAAGAATAAATATGTTTACAATTCCAAAGCAAAGTATTCATACCATTTTAAATAGTAAAGTTTCTTTTATGAACTCGGCAGTCGGCCATCTTCGTGAATCAACTTGTTTCCGTTCTCCCTTCTTCATTTCAAACGCGGCGTTTGACGTTTGTTGATATTTTACTGAGTGTCATGAGTGTGTAGTTTACGTCCTTTTGAGTGATTTTGAATGTGATTTCAATTATTATCTGTGTCCGTGAATGCAGTGTTCACTGCTGAATAGTTTGTCTCAGTTCATACCATTTAATGTGACACAAATCGTGAAATAATTACAGTTTTGTTGTGCCTCTTTTGCTTGGATTTTCATCACAGAGCCATACAACCCATTAAAGGTGAGTCTTCATCACAACTACATAAGTATCCAGGCATTAATCGTTGTTACTTTAGTTTTGTATGCTGGGGATACTAATAAACCAATAGGTAGTGTGACCAATGTTCAGTAAACATTAACCTCACATGTAAATTTTTGAAATGTAGCAATTTATGCAAAGTAAAATTTCCAACTAGGTAGTTTAGGTATTTATAAAATAAATAAAGTAGGTAAACAGTTTGCTTGGCGTGGTAGTCTATACATATCAGTGGTAGTAGTCAGTAGGAACCCTACCTGTAGGTACCTAGTACGTACCTCCGCCTATTTTGGGAATATTTTCACCTCTACATTAACCAATAACCATCCCACATACCTACCAAGGTACCTACTGCAGTTTTATTAATGTTACTTGTTAAAGGTGAATCTACTCTGGAAGAAAATAGGCTGTTAAGATATTGAACTCCAGAAACAAAGCGCGTAGTATTCGTCCTGTTAAGAACCGAACCGAGCAGAGTGGTAAATATTTTCATTATTTTTAATTATTTAACTTTATCAAGGATTTTAGATACACAGCAATTATTTTTGTTTATGTAGGTACCTTACAAGGCCAATAACAAACATTTTTGCTGTGATCCGAAAGTAAAAATTATGTTGCATGGAAATTACATTCTTGTCGGAGGTAGTAGATACATACATTGAATGGTGGTCCCGCTTCATTCAAATACGTAGTAAAATTTTTGAGATTGAATGTTGTCATCCAAAAAAATAAACCGCACCTTTTGAATTTCCTCTAACGCGCCGGTGGTTAGAGAGCAGCCATTCCATGCGAATGCAGACATCTGCCACATAATACATATGACTGCTGAATTATTAAATGTAAATAAATCAGCATGTTTTTATATTAAATTCATGGTATTTTCTTGCTGATTCCAAATATGTAATCAGTTTTTTTTAAAGTTTGAATAGTTATTTTGTTATCAGTAAAATTGTGGGACCGCATTTAAATTTAAATTTCGTGTCGAACCATGTAAATTACATAAAAAATTTAGAAGGCTGCACAATGATCCTAACTATTTTTATTTTGATGAATAAGATGCTGAACATAGCATCTTACACCCGTACACCCGTAACACGGAATGACTGAGAGGAAATTAATTTGAGTTGCTAACTTTCACCTTACTTTTTGTAGGTTCTACAGATTCACCGTGAACTTGCCCTGCTCTTATTCTAGAGTCGATTTAATTGCCTACCTACTTCAATTAAAAAGTAAATTTACTTCTTGGCAAATTAGCGAGAATTCTGAAGATGCACAGGACTTGGGACTTCATCGAGTTAATGGATTAAATGTTACCTACCCTACAGATGTAATGATTCAGAACTCTCTGATGGTAAGCCACATTTTAGTATTTTATATGTGTAGTATTTCCTCTAACCTTACCTATAAATCACATTTATGCAATATAGAATGTTTCAAATTTTTATTGGGGTTTTAAATAAATAGTGTACCTAATGGTAATAATTTTACCTCAAGTGATTATTGTGGCAGGTCACACAACACAAAAGTGATTTTTGTATTATTCATTGCCAAGAAGTTTATCCTATCAATTTACAAATTCTTCATTGAATCTATCTTTCTTTTTTTTAGGGATCACTCTGTGCCAAAAATTCAATTTTTAAAATTTTTGTAAAGACTGTTATTTGCAGCTATCTGCTATTGCAGTTATTTACATAAATAGTTCTTGTGTAGTAGGTAGAAACTATTTGCTAGGCAGCCTCATGCTCAAAAGAAGTTGCATCCACGTAGATTGCGGATGTCAGTCCTCGACACCACAAGACCGTGTGCTAATAATTTATGGATGGAATCCAGTATCTGGCCATTAAATCGGAAAATTCTTTTGAGCATAGCATAATAATAGTGTTAAATATTGACAAAATTAACAAGATCTTACTGATAACAAGATCTTGTAAATGTTGGACTTTCATTGGTCTGACCGAATAAAAATTTACACAAAAAATAAAAAACACTTCTAACAATACGCTGCATGATCTTGCTAAACTTTTCAAGATCTTGTATAAATCTTGTTTAGGTTAGAATCTGTACCTACAATAATAAATAATTGCAAATATCTTGCGAACATTATTAGTACAAGGTACATTACCTAAATACTTTGCAATTTTATTTTTTCAGATGAATGAAATACGTATTCAATAGCATTCATTTTCTTGAAAAACTGAAGATGAAAAATTGTGCCAACATATCCGTGAGTGAAGTAAACTCCGAATTGTGTCTTGTCGATAAAGAGACAGCGTGCCAGACTCACTGCCAGGTAGTACCTACCTCAGAATGTTTTGATACCATGTGACGTGTGAAGGTTGAAGGACATTTAAAAATTTTAAGTGATGTGGAAGTATAATCTTTTACAATAATATACGTTTATATTATATGAAACTGTTTTTTTTTTAATTTTCGTGTGTTTTCCTGCTCTTTATTATTCCTAAAATTCAATTGCAGTGAATCTCCTATGTGTAGCATTTTATTTTTTGTAATTTATCAAAACAATATAGTAAGTAAGTAGGGAATAGTACGTGAAAAAATTATTATTGAAACGATTCAATCGTCCTGTAAGAGATTATCAAAAAATAATTGCTAATTTCAAAATCCAACAACCGATTCATAAACAAAAATGATGGATCTTTTTATCCTTCTTCATTTTTTATGAATAAGGTAGGTAATACTTAAGTCTCTAGAAATTTTGTTCCAGTAAGTTTTTAAATATCAACGCAAATAATTACTGACATTTGTCACCCGCGAAATGTTAAAAATTAATTCATGCAAATGAAATTCAATTATAATGGGACTTTTGGCGGGAAAAACGACGTATTACAAGAATCCACTTACACTAATGTGTTACCATTGTGGATCATCTGTCAATTTTCTGTAAATTTTCCTGTTAAAAGTAATCAAACTTTGTAAATTCATTCCTTGAAAACTATTCATCCCACAGCAAAAATAAAATCACATCTGTGTTCAGCAACATAATCAACTTTCATAAAATAATGGTCTATTATTCTGAAATCTGAATTTCACGAGACTTCCCCATTATGTGACAGTCAAGTTGAGGATTTCAAATGATCCCAAAATATTTCCTCCAAATAAAAATGCGTTAAAAATAAAAACAGTAGGAGGTACCTTAGGTAATGTGTCAGGTCAGTGGAACAGCTTTCAAACAATAGGGAAACATGGCGAGATAAAATAACTTCCAATAACCACTGATTAACTTTATAATATACCGGCTATTTTTTTTTTTATTAATATTTGACCATTTAAATGCATTTCTAATGTGTTTGAGTAGGTACCTACTGTTCTTCTAGTTGACATAACAAATTACAACTGTTGTGAAATATTCCGTGAACTGTGAACTAATACATTGACCCTGGAAGAAAATACCTGGATTATTTTTTTCGTATGGCAACGCCCACTCTCCGAAATTGTGAAAAAATCCCGTTTCTCGTGTCACTCACGTTTGCAATTAATTATGTCTTAATGAAACGTATTTTTTCCAGGTACATTCGCATTCAAAATTAGTGCCTATATGCACGTGTCTGGATCATAGGCACGTTTTGTAGGTACTGCATTTTGAATGAGAGTGTACCTAGCAAGCTAGCACGTGACCGTTATGGAATGTGCGTAGGGGGAGGGGGCTACAGAGCGAGCAGCTGCTCCCGCGCGGGCCGCCCGGGCGGGGGCCAGGGCCGGCCTATGCCTCCCGCGCGGGCCGCCCGGGAGGGTCCAGGGACGGCCCATACCTCCCGCGCGGGCGTCATGGGACGGCCCATGGCGCCGCCCGGGCTTATTCCCAGTGGCAGGCCCCGGGAGTCTCACTCCATGCTAATCACCCATAAGACGGGAGGTCCCTGGGCAGGCCCGTACGCCCATCTGGGACGGCCTAGGACGCGTCCAGGGACCTCCCAGTGTTTGTAGGGAGATAGTTAATCTTAAAGGAATTCTAGGTTGAAATCTTCAAAATCAATTTTCACAACAAGGCAGTATCAAATGGCCACATCCTTTGCCGTTATTCCTTTAAAATAAGTATAAGTGTCTCGATGTATAAACCAGGAAAAAGCTCCTTGGCATGAACGTTCTTACTTATATACTCCATATACACCCTTTGACCGATCTCAAACAAAATTTGATATACACATTCTATTTGAAATAACCCATACCGTACGGTACTTACACCCTTACGCAAACATCCCCAAATTTTAAGAAACCACTCCTATGTAATAGAAAATTAAATATACATAATATTCTGCATACACCCATTTTTGGTACGTTTTCAAACTGCTGGATGAAGAAGTGAGGTATAATCCATGGTGGGACTATAACTAAACAGCAGTGTTGGGTAAGTTCCTCAAACAAGGAACTTGTTCCAGTTCCATTGAACAAAAAGGAACTAGTTTCAGTTCCTAGTTCCGTTCAAATAAAGAACTAGAAAGTTACCTGGAAAGTTTCCAGGAACTGGAAAGTTTAGTAATTTTGTTCTTTTAAGTTACATTGCCTTCCAAAAACCATTCTGATTTTATTTAAAATGTGTTGTAAACATCTGCACGCTTTACCAATTGAGTTATATGACATAAAAAAGTGAACCTGGAAGAATTTAAAATTGAGGAAAACGCATTTACAATCCTTTCGTGAACCTTTCAGTTTACCAATTGGCAACAAATATGCGTAGTACGAGATGACGCACAAATTCCGGTCTACACCGGAACAATACACCTACAATTTACGTTATTCACATGACTCAAAGTTTTGAACTTTTAACAATTTAAAAGTTGAGATAACTCATATTCAACCAAAAGAAATTGACCCTTTCGTTATACTATCTTTGGAACTATTGGAAGAAAAACAGAAAACTTTAGACAAGAAGTGACGTTGTTGGCGTTAACAATGCAATGACAGGTAACACTCAATCATCAATGAAAGCTGCTATAAACTTCTACCTCATGTGACATGTTGTACAAAAACAAAAACTTGTATATAGACTGCCAAGCACCTTTCCCCCTTAAAGGATTGCGATCTAAAAGAAGGTCCCAGCAATAATATATTGTTGAAACATTTTCGCACTTAAAATTCGTGAAATCATTTCGCCCAGTTACTGCCGCCAAGCACGACATTATAAACCAAACATTGTGCCCAAATTTAAGATTGAGAAAATCTCTATGTGAACCATCATAGTATAAACTTTAAAACAATTATAATCATTTAAAACGAAAAATAGAAAGTATTCAAATTTTAAAAACGTTAACAAAATCAATTTAAAAACATTTTTTTTACATAACTTAAAATACAAATAAAAAAAATATTTAAAATTAAATTAAAAAAAATTAAAAGTAAAAAAAATACAAATAAAGCTTGGCGCATTGTTTTTGCACCGTCATGTTGACTTCTTCCTTCTTCTCCTTCATCATCTTCTTCTTCCTTCTTTCATCGTCGTCTCCTTGGTCGACATCTTCTTTTTATGTTGCCCCCTCCTTGACACAATGCGCCAAGCTTTATTTTTATTTTTTTTACTTTTAATTTTTTTTTAATTTAATTTTAAATATTTTTTTTATTTGTATTTTAAGTTATGTAAAAAAATGTTTTTAAATTGATTTTGTTAACGTTTTTAAAATTTGAATACTTTCTATTTTTCGTTTTAAATGATTATAATTGTTTTAAAGTTTATACTATGATGGTTCACATAGAGATTTTCTCAATCTTAAATTTGGGCACAATGTTTGGTTTATAATGTTGTGCTTGGCGGCAGTAACTGGGCGAAATGATTTCACGAATTCTAAGTGCGAAAATGTTTCAACAATATATTATTGCTGGGACCTTCTTTTACATCGCAATCCTTTAAGGGGGAAAGGTGCTTGGCAGTCTATATACAAGTTTTTGTTTTTGTACAACATTTTAAATATCTTGGATATGATATGATATAATTTATCTACGTGACAATGATATTCAGAGCAAAATACACAAATTTCAGCATATTTGTGGGACTATAAGAAGAAGTCTAAAAAATAAATCGCGAAAGGAGACACAATTAAAATTCTATAATGTGATGGCAGTTCCCACATTGCTGTATGGAAGTGAAGCCTGGACATTGCGTGAGAGAGACAAGAAAGATATTCAGGCTTCTGAGATGCGCTTTTTGAGATCGGTAAAAGGGTGTTGTTTGTTAGATAAGATCAGGAATGAGGTTATAAGGGCCGAATTGGGAATTAAGGAAATCAATAAGAATATATCACAGTACAGGAGAAGATGGGCCGACCATGTAGAAAGGATGTCGAATAAGAGAATTCCCAAATGGGCCCTTCACTATGATCCGAAGGGCAGGCGCGACATTGGCCGGCCAAGGAAAAGATGGGCTGCACCTTGAGGACGGAACGGGCTTTTAGCCCAATCTTTGCGGGTAGAAGAAGAAGAAGAAGAAGATCTGAAAGCCGTACAATTTCACGGTTTTCACGGCACTCTAGCTCGCAAAGGGCGTAACCTATTGCTCCCAAATTTGGTATATGTTGTAGGGTGGGCCATAGCTCGAAATTAAGATATTTCGCAACAATGTGAGATTTTCAAATTTTGAGATCCAGTAGGCCGAAAATGCCACTTTGATGCTTACAGTAAAAGTGGGTTGCTCCAGCCTTTTTATATGAGAGTGTGCGCGCCGTACGACTTGGCTGGCGTGGAGCGATCGCTCCACTAGATTATATTTTTTATACAGCTTGTTTCTTGGATGCACGTTCTCCTCGTGTGGGACTGCCCTTTCTCTTTTCACCGCGGTATCCTTCCCTTCGGAAAATGTTCCTCCCTCGAAAAAATCCACGGCCTAGACACATTGCAAGATTGTTAGCTGCAAGAGTCAATGACACGGATCAACAATATGGCTAGGGTATCCACCCCTGCCTCCTCGGAAGTTACCCCTCCCTGCACCACCTCCTCGGCCTAGACACATTGCAAGATTGATGATTGTTAGCTGCAAATTTTCGATATTGGGGTTGCGTTTCCATTATTTTAAGCCAGAATATTTTGGCAATGTACATAATTGAGCTACTAATTAATTTTTAAAAAAAATTCATACCCTATGTTGAATTATTACATTTGTGCAGAAGATGGAATGGAGAGATGATCTAGTTTCTATAATGCCGTTTTTTAAACATCTGTATTTCAGGGATAGCAGGGCAGAAGTCCATTCCATTTCCATTTTTGAGGTGAGCTCATAAACCAGTATTTCTTGGTTCATCCAATCATAAATGCAATAGTATTTATTACTGTTGTTGAAAATTGTCAGTCATTAGTTACCTGGAGGCGATCGGCACGGATGAGGGGGAAGGATTCGGTGTGGACGATGATGAGTTGCTCTTTCACGTGAAGGATGGGGAGTCGAGGATTACATTAAAGTTGTTCAAATTAGAGATAACTACACTGAACGAATATTATGAATTGAATATATTAAGGTTTTGTGTAAACTAGGAGCTGCATTAGGGAAACCTAGGATTCACGAGATTTTAAGAAGGAAATTAAATTATGCTCGATTCATTTCAACTTGTATAGGTTGAAACCTATATTTATTTTCCCCTGAATATGAACATCAGTGGAGTCAAATTCATCGAACTCTGAATCATAATCAATGATAATTCTCATTGTCAATAAAAAAATACATAATTAGAAAGAAAATGGAAATTAGTACAATACACATTTTGGAGATAAAACTGTATACAACTTCATTATGTATTTAGAAACACTAAGTCAAATACATTTTAAAATATTAGGTACCTACATACGAATATAAACAAAGTGATAACACTCTTGATAGTGAAATATATTTTTATTTTTTAAACAGCTTGTCTCTTGGATGCACGTTCTCCTCGTGTGGGACTGCCCTTTCTCTTTTCACCGCGGTATCCACCCCTGCCTCGGAAGTTACCCCTCCCTCGACCGCCTCCACGACCGCCTCCACGACCTAGACACATTGCAAGATTGTTAGCTGCAAGAGGTAATGACACATGGATCTACAAGGCACCAAATATTCAGCTAATCGCGCAGTCTGGAGGTTTGAGATTTCAATCGCTCGGTACATATTACTGAATGATGCAAAGCTCAATTATGGTACATGTATGTCCATCGATGATAATTAAAAAAACATAATGATCATTGATGTAGTACTATTCAAAGACCTTAGACCCATAAGTATTCTCACTACAATGTCCAAAATACTTGAAAGAATTGTTGTGAAACAACTGACTGCATACCTAGAAGAACTGAAATTATTATCCAATAGTCAGTCAGGATTCAGAAAAAATCGAGGGACAACATCAATACTCCTAGATGTAACTGATGAAGCGGATCAAGGGAATGGAGAAGAAAATGGTTACAAGTCTTATGCTATTAGATTTTACAAAAGCTTTTGACTCAATCAACCATGAACTCTTACTGGCTAAACTCACATATCTTGGAGTGGGAGAGATGACAATTAAATGGTTTGCAAGTTACCTCACCGGACGTCAACAACGGGTAAAATTATCAGCTAATAACGTATCAATGCCAAGGAAAAATAGAACAGGAGTACCACAGGGTTCAAGTATAGCTCCACTCCTGTTCATAGTTTACACAACTGATATCGATGAGAGTGTGAAACACTGCAAAATACACAAATTTGCAGATGATACCCAGCTTCTACATACCTTTCGCCCTCAAGATCTAGCTGCAGCGCAAGAGAAAATAAACGAAGATCTTCAGTCTATTGCTGCATGGAGTGAAAGTCAAGGACTTTCCTTAAACACTTCGAAGACAGTATCAATGATTATAGGGAGCAAAATGTCAACGAATCAAAATACTTAATAGCGAGTTTAAACTAAATATAAATGGTTGTACAATTCCCATTTCAGAAACTTCAAGGAATTTAGGTTTAATCATGGATAGCCAAATGACATACACAGATCATATTCAGAAAGCAAACAGCAAAGCTTACGGCAAACTACGAACATTGCAAAGATTTAAACAAATCCTGACCAGGTCAACAAAAACAAAGCTCGTTGAGGCACTTATAATATCAAATTTAAATTACTGCGACATCGTTTACGGATCATGCATTTCAAAGAAAGATATAGGACGTGTTCAGAAAGTCCAGAATTCTTGTGCCAGGTTTATATTCAATATTAAGAGAAGACACCATATAAGTCCCTACATTCAGAAACTTCATTGGTTGAAGATGGAAGCAAGAAGGAATCTTCACTTGACATGCGCAACGCACAAGATACTGTTAACAGGAGAACCTAAATATTTGAATGATAAGTTAAGAAGAAGACAAGATATTCACGGAAGAGATACGCGGTCCAAAGAAAAGCTCGACTTTGGCACTCATCGAGGTACAAAATTTAAGAATTGTTTTTCATATTCAGCCTCGGTAGCGTATAATGCAACAACTAGGGAAAAGCAGACATTAAGTTTAATACCATTCAAGACACTAGTCAAGAACAAACTCACGCTAATTCAAGAACAAGAATTCAAGAACAAGAAGTAATGTGCATTGGAAGACAACAATAAAGATCACACACATCCTGCTGAGAATGTTTTTTCAGTGGTTTTCCCTCAGCTAAAAAAAGCAAATGCTTGGATGTTCTTCCAATATTACCACTGACATTGAAGCACAACTATATGTATAATGACTTTTATGAATAACTTAAGAAGAAATAGGTAAACGGTGAATAGGTGAAGCAGCTGAAGAGAAGAGATGGATGTATGGAAGATCAACGACTCGATTGTTGAATACAGACCAATTGTGTACCTATTTTATGTGCTCAATAAATTACATTATTATTATTATTATGTTGATTTTTTCTGAAGGATAGCAAACCACAAATTAAGTTTTTAAAAGATAGTACACATTATGTAAGACATAATTTAATTTTCCTGTACAGATTTTGACCTCTCTTAACAGTAATTCATTAGGTATTAATTTATCATCCTTCATAAATAGGTAGGTACTTGAATTAAATATCGAGGTGCATAGATTAGTACCTATTATGGATAAAATCAGACGTAACCCAACAAAACACTAATTCTTCTAATGTGCATTCTAAAATAAATTAGAGAGGAAAGGTTTACAATACATAGAAAGTTAGGTCACCTGCTTTTACTTTGAGCTTTTACACTACAGTAGTACACTAAGCCAAATAAAATATGATTGTTGAAAAAATTTGAATGACTGCTAATCATGTTCCAGAACAATCAATGATATTATCATTGAAACGAGAAGTCACCTACATACTGAAGTGAGATGTCTTATATACTGACTTCTGATGATGTGATCTAACATTTTTCAGTCAATCAGATTCACTGAGCAATCATTTTTAGTTATGCCAAGTGTAAAAACGTTCAAAATAAAGTTGTAATTATGAACTTCTTTACAACTTTGCTGCAGAGTGCCGAGGAAGAAGACCGGCAAACATTCTCGTTCAATGAGGATGGGACTGATTATCCCCGTGACAGCTTGGCAAGGCTAGCGAGTCTTTGGCTACTCACCCCTCCCTCTGCCACCGCCCCTGTTGTTGGCCCGTCGTCTCTTCATCGCCTCCAGAGACTTGGCGAGATACGCGTCCTCAACTTCTCCGTCCAGCACGGTCACGTCCACTGTGACGCCGTCCACTTCACACTTGCCGTCCGTCATCTTGTCCAGCAACTGAAACATTCAGACATGAAACTTCATTAAAATATCATCGGACAAAACACAATAATCTGCACAAATGTCAACTCTCCAATCTCCCAATCTACATATCCAATTTCTTATATGTTTGACAACATAGTATAATTATTAAGTCTGAGGTATACCTTGTTGCTAAAAATATTCTCTTGGAAGGGTTCGGTGAGTATGTAAATCATTTCTCCTGCCTTCAATAAGTTAGGTTGGTATGTCACTTCTGTTAAAAGTAAACTACGCAGAAAGCACAGCCTAAATAATATGATGAGTTTACTAGCTCGGACTTCAATATTTTCAAATCCAATTGGCAGACAAGAGCAGCAAAATTTGCTCTAATAAAGAGGCACATTCATCACAAACATTACACAAAGTCGCATACTAAACATGTGCTCTTTCTTCATCTTTCCAACGAAACTTTGAGATATTAATTATAGGTACAACCTAAGTATGAGCGTAATCTGCGTAATAAAAGCAAAGACATTTATTTACATTACTGATCAGTTGACAACTTGACCACAATTACTATGGGAAAAAAATCACAACTTGAATGAAGCTAGCAAGTCTTAACCTAATATGACCTAATTAGCTTGTATATTATCACATCACTGTGATGTGATCACTCATTATATAACTCATAACCACTCTCACTCATATCACCCCTCCCCACCGATGGCTGCCACCTTAGCGCGGTGGTGGGGTTTGCGTTACCCAATGATCCATTGCAGCTACGCCGGCGAGCATATGCTCATGTGTAAGGGTTACCCATGCCGGACAGGTCAGTGGTGAGGTCCAGACAAAGAGCAGCCAGGGTCGGCCTAACCATGTCGTCCCTTGAATTTGCGGTCCCCTCCCCTCCCCTCGGGCCGGCGTTCCCCCTCGAGATGGTGATCCCCCTGAAATCGGGTTCCGCCGGCCCGAATCCTCACACCACCCGGTCCGTCCCCATTCCGGCCTGGCCTCCCCACCAGTGTTGGACTCCCCCGGATCGGGCCCGTTAGGTCGACCCCTCCCCATGTCCACCACTTATATCAACAAAGTTAAATGCAAAAATGCAAAAATTAATGTGCGCAATATAACCTCGTCGTTGACGCGCCGTTAAACCACAATAATCTCTCTCATCTCATCATATCACCCCTCTGCCGCTACCGAGAAAATAAAATATTTGTGAATATGTTCCATACTTGGAGCAAATAGAGCTAGAGTGTCGACTGATGAGTCAATAAGAAAATAGCTGAAGTGTTTACGTTGCTACTCTTAAGAGAACACATCATGATGTTTGGGCCAGCCAGCTCTATTTATGTCAAAGCAATCTGAATCTCACCTCTTGCGCTGATCCCTTCTTGTCTAACCGAACCCAGCCCTCTGTGTCGCCCTTGTTGAAGTCGACGAAGAGGACATTGCCGCCGAGAGCTTGGAGGTCTCTCTTGATCTCCTCGCGACCGATGTCGCCGGAGAAGCCGGTCAGGTGAAGCATGGCTCCTTTCGTCAAGCCGGTCTCCTTCGGTTCTTCCGCCACCTCCGGCTTCTTGCGCTCCTGCTTGCTGTTGGTTCTCTTCTCAGCGTACTTCACACGCTTATCCTCCACGTGCACGGATCTGGGAATAGAAACTGGAGTCAGTACACGTCTGGACTCACACCATATTGAATAGCATAGGCGTTTTGCATTGCATCATTTTGCAAGGAAAACTCCATGCATTATACATGCATGCATGAAGCTATTCCTTCCAAAAGGAGTCTAAACCTAATTATAATTTTAATTAAAAGTCTAGCTATCCTACTTGGTTACATTGTAATAATGAAGGTAAACATAAAATATCTCAGCTATTGGTTAGTTAGATGCTTTATGGTACAGTACAGTACTTACAGCCATTGTCTTGCGATTTCAACATCATCATACTTGACAGATGCCCGTTCTATAAACGATTTTGCATCATCGAGGGATGTGAAGACGGCGTACACTGAACCTTTGAACATCCACGTGTTTGTCGCTTTGTCTTTGTAATTTCGTAACTGGACACTTTCAGGTTTGCCGTACTTGGAAAACCATGTCAAGGCGTCGTCCATGGTGAGGCCTGTTGCTGGGAAACCCTTGGCATAAACCGAACGGCTTAGAACCTCTTTCCGATGTTCTTCATTTTGAATCGGCAATGGTACATTAGGCGATCGGCGAATTTTTTTTCTGTCTTCACTAATCTAGAAATAGAGTTACATCAACAAATTAAGCAATATATACAATATAGCTTTAATTGTAGGCAGTACTATATATGGTACTTCCAATTGGTATTGGTAGTATTGTTCTACGATATCCTCCAATATGGTAGAGAACGATGGATATTGTCATAGGCAGGCAGGGTAATGAGAAGTGCTCCTGCTGTGGACTAATAACTGATTTGTCTTTCTAAAAGCTTAAGCACATTGTAGTTTAGTAGAACTATGTATACAAGTAAGGATAGAATAGAAGTGTTCAATACCTCCATTAGATCATTTGAAGACTTTTCAAGAGAGTTAACAATGGCTTCTGAATCCGTCGACAAACTGGCGAGGCGATTGAACTTGATCATGATTTCCAGTGGGACCCAACCGTCGTCAAGTTTCACCTGCTCCTGCAGAAACTTGTCTCGACCAAGATTTATGTCTCCAAAGTAATACTGAAATTAAAAGAAAATAATTACGCAATAGATTTAATTAGGTATGCACCGAATCTAAGACAAGATACTGGGGGGGGGGGGAAGATTAGACACCTTGGTACATTCCAACCAGGGTGCCTATTCTCGAATCGAAACCGCATGCGAAAATGTTCGACTAGGCGAAATTGTTTCATTTATCAATGATAATGCCTGAATGCCTGGGAATGCCTGAATCAGAAGGGAGTACGTAGAGAACTCATTGATAGAATTAGGTGCACATACGAGAAAAATGAGAGTTGTGTGCAAACGATGGAAGGAAAGTCGGGATGGTTTGCGGTCAAGGAAGGACTTCGTCAGGGAAGCGTGCTCTCACCGACGCTATTTGTCATTGTCATGGACGAACTGAGGAGAGTGGAACCAAGATGCCAATAGATTAGTGTATGTCGATGACATAGTAGTGTGGGGAGGAACTAGTGAAATAGTGCAAGAAAAGATTGATAGATGGAGCCAGACTACTTAAGAATTCGGAATGCAGATTAGCCAAGAAAAGAGTTGGTATTGGCGAGGAAGGCAACAAGGAACGAGAAGATCAAACTACGAGGCATGGAATTGGTGGAGAAGGGAGAATTCAAGTACCTTGGGAACTGGTTAACGAAGGATGGAAAGATAGGAAGAGAGGTCACAGCAAGAGTTCAGCAGGCTAACTTGTTTTACCAGCTATGTAGTGAGAAAGCTTCTCTGGAATGAGCATTTCCCTCAGCAGTGTAAGGTACTTCTTTTCAAGACCTACTTTGTCCCAATACTTACATATGGGTCGGTCACCTGGGCTGTTGGGGGAAAGGAGGAGAGCCAGTTACAAGCAGCAGAAATGAAGTTTCTACGGAGTGCGCAAGGATTAACGAAGATGGACAAGATCAGGATTGAGAAAATTAGAAGGGACTTGAATGTGGAAAGGCTGACCTTTAAATTGGGTCGAGAGTGGCTACGGTGGTTTAGGCACATGAAAAGGATGGAAGGGAATAGAATACCAAGGCGGGAGTTTGAAGTGGCCAGGAGTGGCAAAAGGAGAGTGGGAAGACCGAGGGAGAAGTGGAGCGAAGTGGTAGCAGAGGATGTGCGAGAGAGATTGGAGAAGTGGGAAGAAGTAGAATAGGAGAGTTGGTGGGAAGACAGGAAAAAGTGGAAGAAGCTGGTGGAGAAGAAAGAAGAAGAGGAAGAGCCAAGCTGGGCCAGCTGGCTCAGGAGTCCGAGGCCCTAGCAAGTGGTGGCCTTGGCCACCCCCCGACCCAACTATGGAACCGGGTGAAGGATTATTATTATTATAATAAATAGCTGTTCTCCATTGTGCAGTGTCTCATTTCCGCATGGCGAACATTTTCAACTAACTCGAGAATAGGCACCTAGTTTGCTAGATTCACGGATCATGGGTACCTATGAAAAGTTACACCTACTTAAGTACCCTAACATTTTATGTGAAAGAAAGAACATGGTAAGTAAACAAAACATAGAAACATAGAACATCAAGACAAGTTCAATTAGATAATTAATTTTAGTAGGCAATTGGTCAGTGATAGCAGCGAGATAAAATGGTACAATGTCAAGCAAGAGTACAACAGGGAATATCACATATTTTTTAAAAACTATAATTCAGAATAACAACATATTTTTTGGTATGGAAGGACCAATTAAGTACCTATTTTATGTGCTCAATAAATTACATTATTATTATTATTACTTTCACACTAAAAAGTGCAAATTTTCATTCATATTATATAAAATTGAAAATCAGTGTAAATTTTGGAGGAAAAACGCCATCCCGGCGAGTGATGTCATTTATATCAACCAACAATGATGTTGCCATGGTTACAATAAAATATGACATCACTCGCCGTGATAGCGTTTTCACGCCAGAGTTTACGCTGATTTTTAATTTCATATTTATGAATAAAAATTTGTACACTTTTGAGATTGAAAATAGTGTGTTTTACCAACAAATGTGTTGTTATTTTGAAATATTGTATTTTAACTGCAATAAAAAACTTTTGCATATTCCCTATTAGATAAGTAGGTAACGTGCCTCAATTTGTCGAATAATTTTTTCGTCCAAGCTTGTGAGTTCTGTCTTGACGTTCTTGGTTGTGCCGTTTGCTGCAACATCCTTTTCCTCAACCTTTACTGCAACATCCTTTTCCACCTTTACTGCTGTGTCGGTTGTTCCTTGTGCTGCAACATCATCTTCCGCGACCATTGGCTCAACTTTTACTGCAGTATTTCCATTGGAGTCTGCCATTCTTCAGTAAATAAAAATAGCTGAAAAGAGGAATAATAGCTTTGGTTAGCAGTAATATAACCCAAAGTGTAACGTTTACCTACAGATGGAAAGATTGTGACTTTCACTCATATCATAAATAGTATAGTAGGCTGGCTGACAGACTTTAATTCTTCATCTGAGGAAAGAATTCCTTGGTCTAAACATTATGGCTCTAGACGCACAGCTAGAGTGCTGATACAAGGATCAGACCCCAGTGAGCAATCAGTCTATTTCAAATGATTGGAATGAAGAAATACCTAAGATGTAACTAATATTTTCTTCGTTTGAAGGTTTCCTATAGGTACCTAACATCTCCAAATTCCTTTTCTGTAGGTAACAAGGTTTTTGATTGATCAATATTGGTGTCAGTAAGTATTTGAACCAAGGAGAAGCAAAGAGCAAATTTGCACGCCAAGATTTGTGGACGTCTGGTGTTTCTTTTCTAAGAGGTGATTGAAGTTTGATAGAAAATAATTTTTCAGCTATTTCATCAAGGTAGCAAATGATGTCTTCTATCATTCAGTAGTAGGTAGTTCTTGAGGATTATTATAATAAACAGTAGGTATACATATTAAATATAATGCTCAAAATGCCAATTCATGCAGCTGATTGCTCACTGGTGATTTATGCTTCCAAATGACCACTTTCTGAAATAAGTGGCTATTCCCCGTTGTGATATTAGCTTTAACAAGTCACA
This sequence comes from Leuctra nigra, assembly GCA_934045905.1. Lineage (NCBI taxonomy): Eukaryota > Metazoa > Arthropoda > Insecta > Plecoptera > Leuctridae > Leuctra > Leuctra nigra. The sequence goes on from OW203761.1 coordinate 39,755,844, forward strand.
ACATCCATCGGATTATATATGATTATGAACCCCTGAATCACAAGTTGTGACTCCAGGCAGAGCTGGGTAGTAACTTAACGAAAGTAACGCGTTACCGGTAACGCGTTACATTTTTGTAACTTTTACAGTAACGCGTTCCTGCTAAGATAGAAGTAACTTAATACCGTTCAAAGTTCCTTTTTGTTGTGGAACTTTCACATTTATAAAAGTTCCTTCTGAAGTTACTTTTAGAGCAGAATGTACCTTCCCTCAACATTCAAAACTACACCATTTCCGCCCTGAAATCTGTACCTGATTTTCTCTGATAAGGAATTTTAGGCCGTCTGCACAAAACTGCATTCCAATCACGCCGTGCATGCTTGGTGACAGTCAAAACAAGTGCATCATCAGTTCGCCCTCTCACTTGCACTTGACCAACCCTGCCGTGGCATGAGGGAGGGGGTAGAATTAGATGCAATCCATTCTTACTTGGAGGAAATTCGTAGAAAATATTGTTTTCCACAGAGAAAAATTACAGACAGAATTTGTGTATTAAGTTAACAAATTGGCTGCATTCCGAAAATAAAATAATCAAGTAACTTTTAAAGGAACTTTTCACTGAAAAGGAACTTCCAGTTCCTCTGATAAGTTGAGGAACTTAAGCTTTAACTAGTTCCTTTTTTTCGGAAAGTAACGTAACTTGAACGCGTTCCTATTTTTTGGTAACTTACCCAGCTCTGACTCCAGGTACTATAAACCAGAAAAAAACACTCCGTGTAAAAAAGGCAGCCAAGTCTCTTTACTTTAAAAAAATTCAACACCGAAAAGGAGTGATATCAAAAAAGGAGCCAAGTCAATGACATTTCCAAATATTTAATCGTATCTTTGAAATAAAAGTATAAACACCGAGAAATACTTTACAAAAGGACTTGGCGCATCGTTTTTTTAAAGACATCATTCTATCCTAAAAGTGGAAAGAAATTTACAAGTAGGTACATTTTCCTCTTTCTATTAGAGCCAGAATCTATGAATCAAGCTACTTTTAGTAATGACTATTTTATAGTTTTGTCAATGGCGATAGAAGCATGATTTTATGCTGTAATATATAAGTAATATAAGGGTGAAAGAATTACATAACAATTGGAAGTGGTGAGAATGTAGGTTTCTTTGGAAAACTTCCATGGAGTCAGGAGTCAGGATCCTCATCAGTGTGTTGTGTCTAATGTCCGCCCGTCCGATCGGGTAGCTCAGTTGGTAGAGCTCTCGCCCGGCAAGTGAGAGGTCCCAAGTTCGTGCCCCGGTTCGGTCGGATATTTTTCACAACACACATCCCTTCATATCAATTGGAAGTGGGCTCATACATATTCTTGCAGTACTGTTAATATGGCGATATTAGACTGGTATCTTTTCATAATTTGATCTTGACTTAAGGAAATCATGAAACGTTGTCAAATAATTACTAGCTAATGGAACACAATTATATATTTTTGAAGTGTCAAGTGTATAAAGTTAAATTTTTTAATAGAAATTCAATATGACTGTCTTCTTTGTGAAATGTATTTTTATAAAATGTGTATTAATAGAAATTGTTACATGATGAGAAGGTATAACGCATGAGACTTAATTATATTCACCACGAAACAATATTACGAAGATAACTATTGTGTATATTTATAGAAAGCATAGACAACAAGTTTCATAGCGTATATATTCATATAGAAAATATTTTACAGAAGGTATGTATAATATGTACCTAATTGAAAGATGTTTCCCTATTATTCTAAACATTCAAAATGACGGTTGTATATAAATGGCACATGCTTATGAATAGAAAAATGTCTTTAAAAAAACGATGCGCCAAGTCCTTTTGTAAAGTATTTCTCGGTGTTTATACTTTTATTTCAAAGATACGATTAAATATTTGGAAATGTCATTGACTTGGCTCCTTTTTTGATATCACTCCTTTTCGGTGTTGAATTTTTTTAAAGTAAAGAGACTTGGCTGCCTTTTTTACACGGAGTGTTTTTTTCTGGGATATCACTTCTTTTGTTAGTTTATTCATACAGCTTGTAGCACAGCTTGTGTCCGTGCAAGAACTTATTTCTTTAAAAAAATACGCCTATGCCGATTTGGATACTTAGAAAAGTTGCGTTTGGTATATAAGATTAAAATAATTATCCAAGAAGAATAGCTTTAAGTTTCGTTACAATCGGTACAGCCGTTTTTGATATATGACGTCACTTCCGGTTTTAACAATGGCGGCCGAAAATAATGTTGTCTTGAATTCATAATTATTAGTACAACACATTTCCAAAATTTGGTTGCAATCGGTACAGCCATTTTCGATATATGACGTCACTTCCGGTTTTAACAATGGCGGCCGAAAATAATGTCGTCTTGAATTCATAATTATTAGTACAACACATTTCCAAAATTTGATTGCAATCGGTACAGCCATTTTCGATATTTGACGTCACTTCCGGTTTTAACAATGGCGGCCGAAAATAATGTCGTCTTGAATTCATAATTATTAGTCCAACACATTTCCAAACTTAGGTTGCAATCGGTACAACCGTTTACGATATATGACGTCACTTCCGGTTTTAAAAATGGCCGCCGAGAACACTGCAACCTTGAATTTATAATTATTTACAAAGTACGTTTACTTATATCTATTTTAAAGTATAAAGTGGTGAATTTAGCGTCATTTAGCATATTTATGACGTCATTTCCGGTATAGGTCATAAAATGTGTGACGTCATTTCCGGTTTCGATATTTGAATCATCAAATATTACTGATTACATAAAGTTGACCGTCTAAATCGTTTAGCGCTGGTTTTGTTCTAATCTGTTTAGCCGTTTTTGAGACATGATGTCACTTCCGGTTTCAAAATGGCGGCTTCCGGTTGGTTTTATAACAAGTCAAATGAAATATCAAAAGTACAAACGTTACATAAATATCAAGACAATCGGATCAACAGTTGTTGCTGAAATGCAAATCGATGTATATTAAATTTCATGACGTCATTTCCGGTTTATTTAAAATAATGTTCAGTCTTTTGATATTGATAATCCATATAGATGACCGTCTGAAACGATTGGCGCAAATTTCGTTCCGATCGGTCCAACCGTTGACGAGATATGACGTCACTTCCGGTTTCAAAATGGCGGCACAAAAAATTCATGGGGACAAGGTTAAATCAGACGCCAAAAGTGCACACGTGGTAAAAATGTGAGATCAATCGGTTCAGCCGTTTAGGCTGTGGCCTGTTTACCGGATTTTAGCTCCAGCCTACTACTATGATTACTGATTATGAAAACCGCCCTAAAACACTGTTTTCACGGCCCTCTAGCGCGCAAAGGGCGTAACCTATTGTTCCCAAATTTGGTATATGTTGTAGGGTGGGCCATAGCTCGAAATTAAGATATTTCGCAACAATGTGAGATTTCTCAATTTTAAGATCCAGTAGGCCGAAAATGCCACTTTGATGCTTACAGTAAAAGTGGGTTTGCTCCAGCCTTTATATGAGAGTGTGCGCGCGCCGTACGACTTGGCTGGCGTGGAGCGACCGCTCCACTAGATAAATGGAAAATCCCTGGTATTTTCACAAGCAAGCATGGTCAATTAAGGAGGTGCTCTTGTGTAGGCAACCTAGCTACTGCTAGGGTCAGCGTCCCAGTTCTCGTCCTTGGCCCTAAACTCGACAACCATTAATACTACTCATTGACTATTAACCATACTCGACCATTTTACATTAAATTTCGTAAGTGGCCGAGATTAGGAAAGTAGTTATTTGCTCACTTAAACTGTAAAATAACTTTTCTGAACTCACGCTGCTAGCTATCAGAAATTAATCTAGTAGGTAGGTACAATGTCTAATTTATCACAGGGAATACAGCCAAGTTGTGACATTTCACAAACAGTTGATTTAAAAATAAGTGTAGGTATGCTGAAAGGGGTGCCGAAAACTGGTACACTGACACTACCTCCACTGGTCGGCAACCTTACCAAGCCACTTTTTACTTGGCTACTTTTTGAATTACTTTTCTCCAGCTTGGCTACATATATATAGTACATATATTGCTAATAGAACCACGATAAAGTACGAAACGAACTTCAAACGCATAAACCAACACAGTCCACAACAAACCGGCAAAATATAGGACCGAGGAAACCAACCTAACCTAGCTTACCACGCAGCCATTTCTAAAATAGAACGGCGTAGGAGAAAAAGATATCTAAATAAGAACGAACTGATAATTAAGTTTTCAAAATTATTTATAGAACAATTACAAAAAACTTACGATGGACTTTTGTAAGTAGATTCTAGAATATAATTGATCAACACGTGTGATGAAACAACCTCAACACTTGCTCAATATTTTTACAGCCTTTGAAATGAATGAATGAACCGGTGTGATGTTGGCATCGGTTGGCTGACACCAGAAGAAGGCGGTGGAGTCACTCAGGGGCGCGGTGCAAACAAGCTAAAAGTTAAAATCGCGAAAAGTCAAAACCGCTACTTTTTGGGTTCAAATCCGCGACTTTTGGGGTCAAAATAGCGAAAACTCAAAATGGCGGGCTATCACTCTCTGTCATGCCCAAAGTAGCGAAAGATCAAGCTAGCGAAAGATCGAAATAGCGACTGTCACTGATCGTACATCTTGCAACATTGGTTCCAACGGTCCGTCATCTGTCATCATTCATGCAGTTCCAGTTGTCGCCACTAGATAGGGGTAGCATCGTCTTTGAAGCAGGGGAGACATTGGGGTGGTGCAAGTTGCATACATCTACGGCTACGGGTAATAGCAACAATAATATCTATCCCAGGTTTCATTAATTTTAATGCAAAATAGAATTGAATCTAGGCATCGCATTACCGAATTAAACATTTAATTTTACAAGTGTTTTTAATTTTTATAGATGCAAAAAAAAGTAGGTCAAATCGATTTTTTTTGTTTGGAACAGAATTAATATTTATACATAATTTGTATCTTAAATATTCTATTAAAGCCCAATAACGTCGTACTGATATGCAACTAGAGTCTAATGGCGACGGATGAATAATTATGAATTATGATGATAAAAATAGGAAAGGATTCGATCGCGGATGTATTAGGGAACCTTCCCATAATTTACAAATCTGAAACAAATTGTTTTTTTTATCTATATATTATTATATAATATTATACATTATTTTGGTGGGAAAGTTCTATATGTGAAAAAGATGGTTCTATATTTGACCAAGATGTTATGGAAATGACACAGATAGTGGGCCATGACACACAATCAGAGTTCATCTGCACTAATTCTATTCTAAACATTGAAGATACCAATACTCCTGGTATGCATGTTTTTAGATTATTTTCACGATTCATAATATATTATTGAAATGAAATGGGTTATTATCGTGTATGAAACAACTTTATTTGTGCCGACGTTTCGAGGTCCGTGGTGATCTCTTTTTCAAGGCAAAAAGTACAATAGTTATTTTCGCTGGAGGTACTGCTTTAATATTCTTATTTTAACAACCAACAATTAGTTCTACATGTCTTTCAATGGCACGCGGTAGCAATTGATGATACAATATTTATGACCTATTCCAGAGAAGTTCTGTGAAGCTGAAACATGGTTCAGGCATGTGGAAATAAGGGTTTGGCGGCGAGAGGGAGCAGGTATAGAAAACAAGATGTGAAGATAAATTTCCTTGCGATGAGCATTTTGCCATCAGGCCAGACACTGAGGAACAAATAAAATAATCTTCTGTCCAACACAAAATAATTTCGGAAATGCTCATTAACTGACATTATTTGCTAAATTATTGAGTGAGCGTAGCGAGCGTCACCACGGTACTCTAGCACTTTCTCTGTGTTTTTGTTTGTTTGTAATTGTTTTTTTTTGTTTTTTTTCCTACACTGCCCAGGTCAAACCGCACAACCCAACCTATCTGATATTTTGCACACATACTAACATAATCTATGCGGTCTCTGGGATCGTTTTTGAACGGAATCCTGTGATTGGTTCAAATTTTATAAAAATTATCTTTCGATCAAGACCAAAATTATCTAAAATTTTACACATTGTATAAGCCCAATCAGTCAAGTATTAATTGTCATTTTACGAGATAAGTATGGGTTGTCAAAAGAGATTTCTCGAAAAAGTATGTAGGTAAGTCAGGACACAGTGGATCTGATATCATCGAGAGTATTTATATGGAGATTGGAAAGTTGCAGAGAAAATCATCTTGTGCCGTGTCGTGTATCGTGACTGAGGATATAATAATGTGTACTATATTATATATATGATATCCCCATTGCTGAGACACCTATCAAACACTGACCAAAAATAATGGAAAAGGTAGTGTATAATTTGCCATTAATGGCAAATTATACACTACACTTTTCCATTATTCTCAGCAATGGGGATATCATATAGATAATTATCTATAACTAATTAGCAATCCCAACATCGCCTCTCTTTGATGTAAATAATGAAAACACCCAAACAAGGAAATTCTTTCGCGGAAATAGAATCAAAATCCCCGAAAGAGATTTTCCTTTTACCGTCCGAAACTATATGGATCATCTGATTCAAATAATGAAAGTTAATTATCAATGAAAATGACTTATGTAATATGCCTAATCAGTTAAAGTATTCAAAATCAAAATATGGAATGTATGTTCGCAGTGATAGAGTATAGAGACTTGATTTTGAAATACACCTTGTTTATAATAAAAATTACAAAATTCGAATGCTGTTATTTGAAATAACCGTAAATACATTGCATCTAATTTTGTTCCCATAGTATAGTCTCATGACACCGATGAGGGAACTTATCGAAAAGCACCTCACACCATTACATCATTTCATTTCACCTCACATCATTTCGAAAATGATTATTATTTGATACCATTAATATATTAGTAATTTCATTTTCGAGGGCATATCTTATAGTTCATAAGATTAAAAACTACGAGCATAGAGGTAAGAAGGAGAAATAAAACGTATACGTTTCTTTTATAGTAGATTTTCATTTTGTTTTTGGGCACCTTTGTGGCTTTACATTTTCATGCAAATTTTTTCTGCTATTCTTTGATTTTCCCGGATTTTCCTAACATTTGATTTTGCGTACTGTATTTCGCTAAAAAAAAAGGTTACTAAAATATAAACAATACGTTGGAGCAAGGTGTTGACGTTGACGTTGGAGAGCATTACCATTCTGTGCTGCGGTCTTGTAATAAAATAAGGAAGCATCGCCTCGTATTCAATCAAATTGCCAATCGTCATTTTCAATTTTGTAATTACATAGCGATAATTGTCAATAGGTCCAATGGTCATTTTCTCTTCATCATCATTCTCTCATTCTCTTAAAAAAAGATTATGAACTTAAATTTATTTTATACTTGGAGAACGCTATTGCATGCGAATTAATATTCGTGTAATGTTGCTGCTTTATGATATACCTCGGAAAGAGAGGAAGACATCGGATCAAATGCGTCAAAGGAGCAACGTGATAATTTTGTATTGTAATAAACTTGAAATAACACAATTTTTCAAAACAAGCATAAAATGTTCGTGACGTCCATTGCTCTTAAGCTGGGAATTCCCATACTTCGCATCGAATTCGCTTCCGGTTCGCTTCGCTTTCGCAAAATGGCTACCTTTTAACAAAGGAAATCGTCCATGTTTACATTCGCATGTTCACTTGTTTCGGTTTCGTTTCGGTTTCGTCAAAGTTAAAATTGGCTCAACTTTAACGAAACCGAAACACGGGAACATGCGAATGTAAACATGGACGATTTTCTTTGTTAAAAGGTAGCCATTTTGCGAAAGCGAAGCGAACCGGAAGCGAATTCGATGCGAAGTATGGGAACCCAGCTTCTTAAACGATTTGTCTGAAAAATTGGAAATTTTAATTTTATTTGATTGATAAAATTTAAACTTAAAACTTCACGTACCTTATTTCATTTTCAAAGTAACTAGTGTTAGTGTTACTCTGTTACTAATGAAATTCAGTAACTGCGACTATAACATAGTATGTAATACATTTTACAAGTAACTTACTTTACCCGACACTATTCCTTACTTACAACGGTGATTCAATCTAACATTATTTTAAGTGGAATGAATTTATTAATTAACCCTCGGTCGTTGGAGAATATTAAGGATTACAAAATATTCCATAAGTGAGTGTACCTTTTATAGAATGTTTGCGTGATCAGTCTGATTCTATATTCTTGTTTATTTTTGAAAACTCATTGCCGGTTACAACAATACCGCGAGAAGTATGTTGGACAATTGGACCAAACCAGTGAACTAATTGACGTAAAATTTTACAAGCGTGTTGTTTTCATGGATGTCCAGAAGGTTGTTATTTAGATAATTTTATTAAATAATTTTTCACTTAATCTTGATTTGTTTATTATTATTTTGTGTCTTACCTCAATCTGTCTGTTTGTCTGTCTGTTCTTTCGCATGATACAATATCATGCAAGGAAACGGATCAGACCCATTATTTCACAAAAGATTCATTACTCTCATGATCGTTTACATATTGATTTTGAGACCTAGGTCCTTTGGTTTCGCCGGAAAATTGATTTATATTGTTTAGCAGGTAAAGTTGTATGCAATAGGGAAGGATCTCCTCTAAATGAAATTTCCAAATAATTGTATTATTATGGTAGGGGAGACGCTGCTGAATACAGTACAGATATGTTACAAAATTACAAAATTAATAATTATTAATTTTGTTGTGGGTTCAATAGTTCTCTCGGAATTGATTTACAAAGTTTGATATTTTTCCTCTAACTTAAAAACAGGAAAATTGATATTGACGTCATAACCTATATGTTGCCATGGCAACAAAGCATATCACCATGGTAACACATTGTTGTGGACTTAGAAATGACATCACAACCCTGATTCTCATTACATGCCGTTTTTACCGCCAAAATATACAATGACATTTGAAATTGATTTTTATGAATGAAAATGTTCAATTTCTCAAGTGATAAGAGTGTTTGTGATTATTATTTGTGTTGTTATTTACGAATTTATCTTAATAAATTTAGAGGAGACTTCCCTATTGCGTGCATGTAACCTTTGCATACATGCAAAATAACGTAGCAACGAAATCTTCATTTTTTTTTTAAATTATAGAATGTAGGTAAATGCAAATTATACCTCCAGAGTGTGTACATCCAATACACTATGGAAATACCTACAAATAATGCAAAGTTGTATTGAAAAGCAGAAATAACTGTTCGTGTTTTTATTGGCTGATAAGTTTTCGTACTATACTTTTGTTGCACGTCAGTTTTTCTTATAACACGTTATTCTGCGGGTTTCCTTTTCTAAATACCAAAGAAAATGTTTAAATATGTACGAAGTAAGTAACAACCGTAAGTTTTTTTTTATTTAATCAATTTCAATGTATTCTTACAAAACAAGCAATTGAGACGAGACGAGGATTCTTATGGCAGCACAGTAAAATTTTATAAAATCAGACTTTATAAGATATCTTATAAACAGGTCAGAGTCAGAGTTTTTTTGATCGAGCTGAAATTTTGTACACATGTAAAACGAATCTTCTCTGTTTGCAGACCATATTTTTTTGAAATCCATTCATTGGTTAAAATTTAAATAAATATCTCCTGATAGGCTGAAAAATGAAAACGACCTTCGATAATTCTGATCAAACTCATATTTTGCATGATCATTAAGACCAATATTGTCTCTTATTTTACAAAATTTCATCCCAATCAGTTAAGAACGTGTGAATGTATTGACATTTTTAATATCTGTCAGTAATGAAGTATCGAAATGAATGTTTTCCAGTGCCAATTGAATTGATTCTGATTTGCTTTATAAACCAGGTGCTTAGATGCTATTTTAAAGTTTCGATGAAAAGCTTAAGTTGATATCATAATCAATTCAATATGGATGAACTCGTATATGTTTTCTGTGCGTTGTGGACGCATTTCCGGTTCGAGAATTTGCACGACCCGTGCTCGCTCATCAACGCGTTACACTGAGCGTTTTCCTAGTACTTAGCTTACTTCCATTATGTTACATAATAATAGTTTCATACCTTGCCATAATTACAATCATAATATTATCCATAAGTAGTTATAAGAAACATTAGTCTTAAGAAGATGTTACCTGTATTTATATTATTTGTAACAAATAAATAATCTAAATATGAAAACCATCATCTCCCAATCATCATTCATTATAATCATTCATCCGTCACCATTAGCCTCGCTGCAGAACAGTGCGACGTTAAGCCCCAGAAAAAAACTATCTCAAAATGTGTTAAGTATGTAACAAGAACAGATAATATCATAAACGTGTGATTTATTGTTATATCAACAAATAATTGTTGCTTTTTACCGATGGCTGACAGAGATTTTCATTGTTCTGTCACCTGTCTTCGTTTTCACACAAAAGTGTATCAAATGATAAATGATTTTCTCATTTGAAAATGAAACATTTTTTTCTATGAATATTATGATTTTCGATAAGGTATGTTCATAATAAGGTCAATTTCATAGTTTGAAGTAAGCTGAATACACGATTAAAAACTTTGATTAGGATCAGATATTTGTAACGAATGCATAACAATGATTGAAGAAGTTGATTCTATTGTGTATACCTATACTTAGGCAGGCGTTACTATAGATAGACATTTCACTTGGAAGTCACATTTTACTTTGAATTAGACTTAGAGCCTGTAACTATCTTTTATACAATTTAAATTTTGTATTGCCTTATTACGCGTTAGTGTATTACGTGTACATTTTTTGTATTCATGGAAATAAAACGGTCATTATATTTTGTGGAATCGTTGACTGTCTTACGGTTTGTTGGCATGGGGAAACGCTTCCATGGGACACAACAGTACAAAAAAGAATATTAAAAACAATAGCTCCACCACATAATAAATAAAATATGGTTGAAATGTACCTAAGGAAAAATTTGTTTTAAGTCGCTGGGCTGTCTAAGTATTTATCATTTATGATTTGTTTGAATAATAGGTTAATTTTAAAGTATTATTTCAGTTCTGATTTCAAATTTAAACATGACAGTGAGAAAGATACGAGAGCAAAAACTGGAGGTATTTACAAACTTACATCTCCATGCACAAAAACAAACACGGTAAAAACTATAGCGTACATACTGTGTCAGAAATTTGCGAAATTAACGGTTAGCTTGTCGATGTTTTGATTGTATGATGATGTAAGGTATATTATTACTCTGTCTTGATGGCTTCATTCTGTTTCAAATTCATTAAATTTTTATTTTTACTGATATTTTGTTATTGCTTTGCTTTTCAAGTTTACTATTATTTGATTGTTTGATGATGAGTAGGAGATGACACATCTGTATTATTTTATTTTGTATTTGGCCGCAGACTAACATTTTGGCTACGCGGCATATTGCTGTGTAGTGTGTTTTATTATTTCTGTGCATGTATAATTATAACCAATAAAAATAAAGGAATCACGCAGCAGAAACATAAAGATTCTGGGTTACATTTCCTGTTATTTTGAAAGATCTGCTCCATAAGTATAATAGTTGCATATTTTAAGGAGACTGAAGTAATTTTACGTGTCGATCATTTGCATAGCTATACTTATTGTTTTGAACCATATTATTTATTAATCATGTCAGTTTCAACTTTATATCCGTATAAATTAATACATCGCTTATAAACTAACAAGAATTCATCATATACCATAAGAATCGTCTTCAGCTGGACTAAATTTGGAAGCCGTAATAACCGTATTAGCCTGCAAGATAGTCGGCACCATGGAGTATAAAATAACAACATGTGTCCGACAAACAAAAAAACATTGGCCACAGCTGAAATGGTATTTTGGAAAACGTAGACAAAGGTTTTGGCATTTACATTCTTTCCAACACGCATTTCTCTTCTGCGGCAGCCGAGTTCATCACGCTCTCCCCATTGTCACGAGAGAGGGGTTAACATCCATTCATGAGATCCCATCAGTCGTTAATGAAATTGTGAGATTTGTTAGGAAAATGCAATTTTGATCATATTAACGTAATAAATGTAGGTTTACCAAATTGAAAATATGAAAGGAATAATTTTTTAATTTTTTTATTTCCGTGCATATTTGGCCGACATATTGTACTTGCACAAATATAAATAAAGGGCATAAATTGCACAAATATTTTGTGAGGAGATATGAAATATTAGGAAATATGAAATATTCTAACGATTATGAAAAAACTATTAACTAAAGAAGATCGTTTAAAAAATATGATAATTATTAATGTTTTCCAAATTTTAGTACAAATTTTAGCACCGATATAACTACGACCATAGAGGTAAGAAGGGTTGCTACGACGCTTTAAATAAATGGAATTTTATTATGGTCCACCTAAGCAACTTTATGAACGAAAGTTTACCAATTTTTGGGCAGCCATTTTGATTTTAAATATTTTTTGTCACATAATTATCAAATTTGTTAACGACCTTCTTTAGCTAATAGTTTATTTCAAAATCGTTAGATTTAAGTAAATTTGTAATATGTCATAATGCACCACGTGATGCACAATTTCTGAAAATTTTGTGCCAATAGCTCAAATGGCTGTCGTTTTAGAGCCGTTTTAATTTTATTTGCGGTTATTTGCAAAAAGAAAATTACCTTCCAAATATCAAACGCAATGGCTAAAATTATATTTTCTCGATACTGAATATTTTCAACAATAATTATTCACGTAATAAATTAACCGGAAATTCAAACATTATTAAAATTAAAATAAATACGTGATTTCCACAAAACTATCTGTAAAAACAAAATGGCTGCTCAAAATTGCATATATTTTTTTTTATTCGGTAACTATATTTAACGGATCGAAAGTGTAATTCTTATTTTTATTTTCAATTAGCATGTGATTTAAATCTCAAAATGAATGTGGAATCAATTGTTTTTTCAATGTAAGTCGAAAATGTTGTGAGAAAAATGGCTATAAATAGCCGATTTCGGTCAACTCTTTATATGCCATAGTGTATCAAGTGAGGAATATTTCAGTACAAAAATTAAGTCGATAACTTAAATAACGACTCGTCTAGAGCAGTTTTAATAAAACTGTTTTATTTTATTTGAATGAATATGATTGGACAATAATGAATGCGATCAAGCTGATTATTGTTTTTAGTTGCACAAAACATTGCAAAAAAATAACAAAAATATTGAAAGTAAAAATTTCCTTCACATTTTCAAGTGAAAAATTAAATGGTGATTTCAACAACACTTGATAAAAACAAAATGGCGGCCCAAAATTGGTAAACTTTCGTTTATGAGTTATGTGGGTAGACCTCAATAATATCGTCAAAAACCATTTTTAGAAATAAATAGTTTGGGGTCAAATTATAATAAGTGTAAAGAATGCCGATAAAGAAGACTACCTACCTTACCTACCCAAAGAGCTTCTGCCAATGAGATAGGCCTACTACAGCTTCGATATATCGATTAGATCGTGCAGCGTTGCCAGCCCCTACAATGACAGCAATGTCAGTTCAAAATAGCTACAACTTATGCACGCGAATGCGCAAAATAGCGAAAAGTGACGTTTGTCAAAAAGTAGCGGTTTTGAAAAGTAGCGTTTATGAAAAGTAGCGCTTTGAATCGTAGCGGACTCATGTTTGTTGAGCTGTCAAAACTCAATATATTACGTCACATTTAATTATTGCGTGCTGTCTTTGTCATTAATTGATTATTTATAACTAATACTTGTGTGCTGTTATAATCTTCGTAATGTTTCGTTATTACAAAATTCTATCATTGTGCACTCAGCAGAAAGTATGCAACCAAAATATTGTTTTTGCCACATTGCGCAACATCCAATTGCATCAAGTCCATGCAAACATAACCAAAGATTGTCGTCGTGGTTTCAGTTCAAATGTACAAGTAATAGCTGATGGTAAATATTTGAACCAATTCCGTACATTATTCTGTAAATTGCCAACATTTTTAATTGTTTCTTATTGTCCTAGTTGTGAATAAAAGGGTGGAGTTGGATGGACGACCGTTGTATTTGGATGCACAAGCCACAACACCATTAGATCCGCGAGTCTTGGATGCAATGCTACCGTATCTCACTTGTTACTATGGGAACCCTCATTCTCGAACACATGCATACGGATGGGAGACTGAAACTGCTGTCGAGTTAGCTCGCCAGTATGTTGCCGAACTGATTGGTGCTGATCCCAAAGAGATTGTGTTTACATCCGGAGCCACTGAATCAAATAATGTTGCTATAAAGGGGGTTGCTAGATTTTATGGAAGTAAGAAGAAGCATCTTATCACCACACAGACAGAACACAAATGTGTTTTGGACTCATGCCGAGCTCTTGAAGGAGAAGGATTTGACGTAACTTACCTTCCAGTCAGTACAACGGGCATTATCAGTTTAGAAGAATTGGAAGCTGCCATGAGGCCAGACACTTCACTTGTATCGATTATGGCCGTTAACAACGAGATTGGAGTCAAACAACCCATATCCGAAATTGGAGCTCTGTGCAGATCCAAAAAGATATTCTTTCACACAGACGCAGCACAAGCAATTGGCAAAATTCCCATTGACGTAAATCAACTGAACATCGACCTGATGTCAATAAGCGGACACAAAATCTATGGTCCGAAGGGGATTGGAGCTTTGTACGTCAGACGTCGCCCTCGAGTTCGACTCGAGCCGCTGCAGAGCGGCGGGGGTCAAGAACGAGGACTGCGAAGTGGAACTTTACCAACTGCGATTGCCGTCGGTCTCGGAGAAGCATGTCATATTGCTAAGACAGAGATGGAGTATGACCACAAGTGGATGGAGACCCTATCCAATCGGCTGATGGAGAAAATATTTAGCCACCTACCAAACGTTATTCGTAATGGAGACCCTGAACATTCCTATCCTGGTTGTATCAACCTGTCGTTTGCTTACGTGGAAGGAGAATCGCTTCTGATGGCACTGAAAGATGTGGCACTATCTAGTGGCAGCGCTTGTACTTCAGCTTCCTTGGAACCATCCTATGTGCTGAGGGCTATTGGTGCAGATGAGGATTTAGCACATTCATCAATTCGCTTTGGTTTTGGAAGGTTTACAACACTGGCTGAAGTTGATTACGTCGCCGAGCGCTGCATCACACACGTTGAGCGACTCCGAGAAATGAGGTACCTAATTCATAATAGCCTGTTGTGTACCTACCTATCCATACCTACCTACACACAGACTAGGTACCTACGGTTGTGCTAGTTTCAGAGACAGGCAAAGATGAACCTGCTCTAGCATATGCCACCCTAAACCTGGCAATGTGGGTTCATCTGTCACATTTCATCTGTACTCTGAACTAGTCACATTTCATACCCGTCATGATCAATGTGAAATTCATTTTTAGAACAGTTTCAGTACAGGTAGTTTTTTTATTTTTAGTTTAAATTTAAATGTAATTTAAATTTATGTTATGAGAAAGTCTACGGTTCCAAATTTTTCTTTCATTTTGCCTCTCTCGAATGAGTTGCATTATTACATAATATTAATACCCATGCTTGTATTTTGCAGTCCGCTCTGGGAGATGGTTCAGGAAGGAATCGACATCAAATCAATCAAGTGGTCACAACATTGAAGAAATTCAACTCATTTCATTGGTATGGATGTACAGATTTATTAATAATAAAATTGATGATTTAATTCCTAATTCGTTGTGATACGTAACACATAAAGTAAATAAAAATAATGTATGTAGTTAGGAGGTCCATAATCAAGCAGATGATTGATGCTGTGGTTGATTATGAACAATATTAAAAAATGATTTACCGTGATGTTAAAAGATCAATTAACTTGATATCAAGAAAATATGAATATCTAGTAGGTACCAACTTAAATGTAGGTAAGTAGGTAGTTTGGTAATGTAGGTACCTACCTACTACACCTGCTAATAAATCAAGTCCTACTCATATGAATTTATTATAATCACTTGAAGAAAATAAAATAATTAAATTTAAAATGCAAACTGAATCTAATTCAGCCCCAATTCTACAACTCCTAGAAATATCACTTCGATATGGCAAGAGATACCTAAACAAAACACTTAACCATTGTTGACTGATTCGAAGCACCCAAGAAGAGGGAACTTGGACTAGATAGTTCATTACAATTACTTTGTAGATTAGCATGCTTTTACAGTGACTCGATACCTACATAAAGTTTTGATTGGTAAAAAATTCTTGATGGTTCAGCAGGTCCACATTTCAAGCATTTTTAATCAGTGGTTACCTATTATTATTATTAGTTTTGCAAGTTGAGAAGCTGTGGACTTATATATTTCCTATATCTAGTTAGTGTACTTTTAAGTTCTAGAAATTGTCAAGGTACATAATAGGTATACATAATATCAAAATGAGGAATTTGTCATGTTTCATTTCATACATCTATTAAATGCAGGTGTAGTAAGTGTCTTACTTAGTACAAGCTCATTCGCAGATAATACTTTTTGTGAATCTGATTCTGGACCAAGCATGCTAAAAAAAAAGTTGACACCCGCGCGCCGCGGAAACTTGTTCAGGCCTCGTGATAAAATTACTGTTTGGATTTGTCTATTCTATTGTCTTTCAAGAAGAACCTGTTATGGGGTCAATCTGACTTCTTGGTATTTGCTTTGATTTCCGTAACCACTGATGTTAATCTCGAGTTCAAAGTGTCCACAAAAATAATGGGAGAGATTTCATAAATAAGACAATTAATTTTTGAGTAAATAAAATCTAAGTGTATAAAATCAATGCTCCTTTTTAGGTAAATAAGGTTTTATTAGGTTCGATTCCAGTTCTTCTAGTTTTTCAGGAAAAAGTTGTTCCAGTACTTGTTCAAAAATTATACGGGTTCTTTTCGGTTCAGGTCCCTGCCATATGGCAGAGAATAAGAAGATTCATCAATAATAGTGATGAAGGCAAAGCCAATATGTTTTACTTAAAACTTTTCAATCGAGTATAGGCACCGAGAGTTCGCCACGAGTGAGAGAAATTAGCAACATTTGTGGGAAGATCTTCAACTGTTTTATTTCTCATTGGCCGTGACCTAGCAACCGATCAGATGTCAACAAATGTACTCAAAATATTTCGAAATCAGAACTAAGCCGCGCAAATTAATATTGTGATCAGATTCAGTGAAATTGTGAACACTTTATTATTAATATTTTGTAGGCGAATAAACATTAGATAAACTTGTGTAAATTTTAAGAATTGATAATGCGTAATATGTGCAGCAACATAACATATAACTGCAGCGACTTGGGCGCCTTGCCAAAGGTAAGCTTCCTTCCCACAGATTAGGTGGCTCTGTCTGTACTTTTTGCAGTGCCATCTGTTGTCTAAACACGCTGCCTATAAACTCATGTGCATTAATTTTTTGCGTATTATTACATAATGACACTTTTTGCTATGAATTGTTTTGATGTTTAGTTTGCATGATATTTTTAAGCTTCTTCTAGATATTAATGGACCACTAGTCATTAGGTCTGTTCGTTTTGCTTACTGCACTTTACTGCTCACTGCAAATCCGTTCGTTTTGCATCAAACTTGCTGTTCCGTCACTGCGATTGTGTTCGATTTGACACTGACAGTAGCTGCGCAGTGACTGCTCTTACAGCTGGGTAGGGAGGTGATGTAAATGCAGTAACTTTGCAGTAGGCGGCAAAATGGCCGATGTTTGAAATGTAAAATGTGTTTCTTATGGATGGATAGTGAAAAAACGCCTAAGGAGGAGGGAAATGAGTATTTGTTTCAGAGTTTAGTTTAGTTATATGTTATGAAATGATACATATTTATATAAAAATGCATTGGGATTAGACAAGAATTCTAATAGAGTACAAATATAATAAAAACACATATTACATACAAAATTGCACATAGTCATAGGAATACATAAAAAGAACATAGGGTATATCACAGAAGGAATTAAACATTTTTACTTGCTTTAAATGTTTAATTCCTTCTGTGATATACCCTATGTTCTTTTTATGTATTCCTATGACTATGTGCAATTTTGTATGTAATATGTGTTTTTATTATATTTGTACTTGTGGGCTTGCCCGTTACAAATAAAGGATTAATAATAATAATAATAAATGCAGAACATAACCTCACTTATTTTTACATTCTTCCCGCCAAATTCACAAACCTCCCAACCAATAGGAAAAGGCCAGCCTGCCATCCTGCTGCAAATGCGTTCGTTTTGTGTTGGTACAGCAAGCTACTGCAAGAGTTACCAGGGCCTACTGTAAGCTGCTGCTACTGCAACTGCAGTAAGCAAAACGAACAGACCTACTATCTTGCTATGTGACATCACGAATAAAACAGATGACAGAAGGATGTGGGTCGTGACCGTCAAGAAGGCTCTGACAGCAATGCTAAACATACTAGACCTACACTTCCCCCGGGTGGGGCGGGGGAAATGTAGGTCTAGTCTCTTTACCCAACACGTTTGATTGGTTCTCTCTCCCACTCTGGACCGTGCTGCTCTAGTGTGAGTAAAGAGAACTATTATGCTCCTCCCATCACCATTGGTCCATTACCTATGCATTTGCTTGCATTGCATACATTATTCTTTAGTGGTTGTTGCAAATAGCTGTCCTCACAGCATTTAAGTGATCCTTCATTAATTACTAAGACAAGTATAAAATTGAAAAAAATGCATGATTACCTACCAAATTGTTCTTTTGTCAAGAAACAATTGACTTGACATTCAGCCAACAAATAAATATAATGTTGTGATCAGAGAACACGGAATGAAGCTGCATAATTGTCAACAAAAGGGCAGCATTGGAACACTTGTAAAAAATACTTTCCTGGTTTGACGTGAAAAGACGTTGATCAGGGGGACCTAACACACATTTGAAGTTTATACTGACTGATGAAGAGGTTGCTAGCAGAGACATGAGGGCTCCGTTGCTTCATCTGGCGGTGTGATTTTGAACGATTCCGCGTCCATTGATTGCAGATCCAGACGCGATCGATTGGACTGGACTAAATGTTGAGCGATGTCGGCAAACATCTCCTCCACTCCTTCGCCAGTTTTACAAGATGTTTTATATGTAGCGCTTATTAGGTTGTGACATTGTTCACTGGAACAAAAGAAGACCGTTTAAAATGTACTAATGCAAAATAAAATAAGAAGGAACAGCAGCGTACAGAATCTTGGATCCTTGCAAACGTCATGAAAAGTTTTCAGTTGTAAAAACCTTCATTCTACATTAAAAATGCATCTTCTATACATTATCTTCTATATCTTCTATATACCTAATTATTTATGTTGTACCTATAGGTACATAATGATTAATCTATTGTTAAATATTATAAAAACAAGCAAATCGATGCCCCAATGTTATACTGAGACATCTCCAAAATCCTAGTTTTGAGATAGTAAATCGAATATAAGATTTCAATATGATGTCTCAACTGGGACATTTACATAAAAAGGTTAAATAATTTAATAGACAATGAGTAGAGCTCCGTATATTTCGCACATCGCGATAACGCGATATCTTTATATCTTGTATTTTCTTGGAATATGAGCACGAATTACGTCATTCTAAACCCAATTCTGCAAGATTTGAATCGCGAAATAAAACGAAATATGCCATTATTGCGAAATAACACCGAAATCGACTATATTTTTGTAATACATCGCGAAATCCCACAAATGTTGTTCAGTTTTCAGAAATGTTTACAAAAAATGTTGAAACTCAACCTAAAACTTCCTATTTTACGCATAATTCATGGAAATATCCACATTCCGCGGAGAAAGCAAGCGCGCTTGTTGGTGACATTTCAAGGTTAAACCCTGCTCATACATTTGGTAACTGCGCAGGCGCTAGGAATCAGCTGTTCCTGTTCCCCCCATCGCACGAGGCAGCGATATGGCGGCGGGCGGCCATTTTAGTTGTAGTGCCACTGTATTATTAAATTATTATTATCATTATTGTGCACAAAACAATTTTACTTGTGTTTTTTACTTTGTACACAATGCCGAAACCAACAGTTACAGCCGCGTCTAGGGCTTCAGAGTTCAGGAGTGACGGGTTTTACGTGAGTGACGGAAAACTTTTGATGTGCCGGTTTTGCAACTGCAGACTAGAACTCAAGTGCAAGGACACACTGATGAAACACGTCGCATGTAAACGCCATTCAGAGTTCCTACTTAAATAAATACACTTTTATTTACTCTAAACTCTTGTTTGTGTTCTTATTTGTTACTTAGATTGCCTGTAATGTTTAGTGGTTAATGTTTAGCATTGAATCTAGGGATTGGTTACTATATAATTTTTGACAGAAATATTACTTTATTGATTTGCCACTAAATTCTATAAAACCGCTAAAAAACGAAATTTGGGTTTTTAAAAACGAAATTGGTAAAATAATAAACCCATTTTCACGGGGCTCTAACAATGAGATGTCTTGGTATAGAACTATATAATGTTATAGAGAGACATCCGCAATCTCGTGGAGGCAAATGAAACTAAAAGATGTCTCAGTACAGTACTGGATAGAGCTTGAAATTCTGAATCAAATATAAAATTTCATTTTTTCTTTTTTTTAAGATGTCTCAGTATAACCAAGTATAACATTGGGGCATCGAAATATTAGGTATATTTGGTTGGAGAAAAATTATTCATAGTAATTATGAAGGGGTTGAATTTCTTCATTATTCTCATTTTAAGTTTAATGTGCTACAATTTTTGGCCATAACATGTAGCCTAGTAAGTATTACCTACTTGGCTTCCTTTACTTAGGTATTTTTTATTTTTTTATCACAATAAAATGCTAATTGAAATAATATTAATAAATAAAGTGTTTCTCACCAGAAGTTATCCATGTCACTTTCAGATACTTGCGGAGTACCACTTTCTAGGTCGGCCTTGTTGCCACATAAGAATATTTTAGCATTCTCTGCGTACGTAACAATATCTAAGAGGTGTTGCGACAAGACGTGGAACGAGGCTGCATTATCCAGAGAGAAGACTAAAATAGCAGCCTCGGCAAACTTGTAGTAACTGGAAGTGACAGACGCTACTCGCTCCATGCCACCAGTGTCCCAGAGTTGTAACTGTCACACAAAACCAAAAATAAAAGTTAAGTATAACCTACGCACGCCATCTCGGTTTTGTCAAATTTTGCTGATATTTCAGAATACTCACCCGTAAGTCTCTTCCAGAAACAGTGTAGACTTTATCATAATTGTCAAGACCTAGAGTTGATTTACGATCAGATGCAGCGACAAAGGTGTTGGCAGTGAATCTTCGGAACAGGGAGCTTTTCCCAACACCGAACTCCCCGCAGAGGATAACTTTCTGTTCAGGTATTTTAACAGATGCCATACCAGTGTTCAGTATCTTATATTAATACTACCTAGTATATGAGATCTGTAAAATGAGAATGTATTCAATTTTGAGAACCATGCATGATGCAATCAGTCACTGAGTAGGGGTTGGTAAGTATGGTAAGTATGTACCTAGGTATCATAACCTATTGTCTAATACACTAGGTATAGACTATTACCATAACATATAGACAAATTATGTATGCCATTCCAGTCAAGCTAATGGATTTATTTCTAGGAAAAACCAAGGTGACAGAATGTAAAACGAAAATAAAAAGGCGTTTTGTTCCCACACTGGGACAAAAGGGAGGCTAGCGTCTGGTCCAAATACAAGGTAGCAGATTGGTGTGCGGCATGTTGTATTGATGTAGGTTCAGAAGTAGACATTATACTCACGTAAACAAGCGATTAAACAAGAGAGTAAATTAATTTAAGGAATATATTTATTAAAAACGAACTGGCCGTATGGCTGTTGTATTAGATGACAGTGACAGCTGATCACAGCCTTCTTCCTCAAACCCATTTCGTACTGTTGATTTGTACATTTCGTACCATTTCGTACTGTTGAGTGTTGATTGAAATCTCAAAGGCAGTGGTAAAGTGAAGTTGCAGTTTGCACTCTGACACTTCAAGATGGCGTCAATTAGGTTGATCGGTGCTTTTAATAACGTTACAAGATCAAGTATGAGGTTCTCAAGATTCATTGGTACGTATTATAATTTCTATTCGATTAAGTGTTTCTTAATCTTTATTTTTAGCTATAATTCACCGGAAGATTCTTCATTGAGGAGTATTTATGTCGCGTTGACATGTGGGGTTACGCCTTGGTAGACTGCACTTCTACACCGGCCATCAATATGACATTATACCATTATACCTATCTTTCCTAGCCTAGCCAAGATAATATTACGTAATAAAGAATGGTGGGGTCGATTGATCCAGATGACACCCCTCGTCAATGCTATTAGGGAAGGGAACTGGCAATATCACCCTTTAGATTTGAGAAATAATGGTGTTTGTTGACCAACAAGCGCTCGAGACCAGTTTGCATTTAACCCCTGGCGGTGGCTGGCCTTTCGGTAATTATAGCCGAGACGTCCGCATGGCTAAAAGAAGATCAATGAAGGAAGATCACACACAGAAGCTTATTTCCTTCATTTTACCACGCTGACAACTTGTCTACGCAGTACTCGACTGCCATGTCTCCCTGGACCCGGTTGACTTCTTAATACCGTCAAGATTGTCTGGCTTCTCATAAATGGCAACGCCGACAACAAGTGCCCTGGCCAAGCCAAGGGTATCCCTGTTAACAATTCTGATAATGCTCTTTCAAGCCTGGCAATTGGGTTATAATAATGATAAGTCTCATAGCTGTCAATTAACAAAACTCTTGCGTGTCTAGCATAAGGATGCGAAGAATATTTTCACATGTCTCAAAACATCTTGGAATATTCCAAGATTGTTGGTGCCGACAGAAGAAACGTCCATCCTTCAGTGTGAGTCAGGCCAACGCTAGCCCCCCAATGGGAGTCACTGAGTCTTCGACGCTCTATTGCCAGTCTGCGCTGCCTTCATAAGGCCTTAGCTGGCTACCGGGCCTGGAGGCCTATTCTTGAGTTTTCACGTTTTGAAACCAATTACGCTTGCGTTGTAAAAAACTTGAAACGGTTAATAACTAGTATTGCTTAGATTTCAACTTTTTAACATTTTAAACAATGAAAACGTACATGGTTTCAAAACGTGAATCTCAAGAATTGGCCCCCTGGAGTGATTTAGTCAAACTAACAACAAAACCAACATTCATGGGGAAAAATTATCACCCACAAAAAATCTTTGTCCCGAGACATAGAACGGACTTGGGACGCCACTCCTTTCTCGGCCGGACAATCAGACTCTGGAACTGGGTACCTCTACACCTGATGAAAGATTTCCCTCTAGATTCCAATGCAATTGCCAAAACTGTTAGGATTCCTGACTAGTGTTGTAGACATGATGAACTTTGTAGGTACCTAAGTAGGGGAGGCCGGTACATAGTGGGACGGATTTCTTATTATTGCTCTAGTTTGTTTATTATTTTAATATTTTGAAATGTTGAATAGCCAATAGTTGCGCACCATAAATTAGAATGCATGTGCTATTTTTATGAAATTTTAATATCTACAGATAAGAAATTAATTGCGTTGTCCCACTATGTACCGTTGTCCCACTATACCACTTTCCGGTACATACTGGGACACTGCTGGTACATACTGGGACAATGCTATTTTTCTAGGGAAATACTATGGAATAATTTTTGAAACAAGTGACATGTGATTTATTATCTGATGTATTTACTTATAGGTAGGTAATTAGTCCGTTTTAATCCCGTAATTAATCCACCGCCTTCGAGGAATTTTCGGCCCACACAAAACAAACTAGAGCAAAACAGCAGTAAAGGAAGCTTTCATTTTCATAAAAAAATTTAAGACCCACACAAAAGTTATGAACAGAAATATAGCCCAGTGGTACATAGTGGGACATGTCCCACTATGTACCGTTCTGACTGTCCCAGTATGTACCGTTTAACAATATATTTAGTTTTATTTTTTCAAATATGAAGGCAGGTGAACAGAGCATCATCAATAAACCTACTTCATGCCAATTGAATACACATCATAACCATACGTTTAAACTACCTAGCCATAATAAGTAAGAGAAAAAAGTTATCAAAAACATTGTAAACACAAAATTTCTACATTTTGCAAAACTGATATTACAAGTGGAGTATCTCAATTATTTCAAATACAAACATATCTTGAAAATATGTCCAGGAGATGTGATTTATTGTGCTGACATCAATTATGCATCTTCACTATTTTTTTTCTTGACCACAAGGCGAGAAATTCAAATGTCCCACTATGTACCGTGTCCCACTATATACCGGCCTCCCCTACATCAGATTGATATTATATTCACTGTGTTCTTTGTGTATTTACCACTACTGTGTTAATAGTATCCTTCATTAACGATACATTGTTATTTTCTGTTTCCAATTAGTATAAATAACAATAGTAAACTTATATTAGCCACCGGAAGTGTATCTAATATGTAGGTACCTACTTGAATTCCTAAGCTGCAATAAAACAATTACAAATTACAAATAGGTAGCTGCACTAGGTACCTGCTGTTTTAAATTCATTAAATATTTTAGAGGTTTAGGTTTGCATCAATGGAGCCTGGTAGGGTGTGGGAATGTGTGTTATGGGGAAAGACACACTACCATTAACCTCAGGCTCAAATTCAATATCACACATTTTTGTCCACCTAGAGGTGTATGTCAATAATTATTGATCTTGGTTGTTTTGAAACCTTCCACATTTTCATTGTTTAAAATTTACAAAGTTGGCACTGGCCTTTGCCTTTAAGTTTTTGTCAAGTTTTATACATTGCAAACGTAAAACAGTTTAAAAAATTAAACCTCAAGAATTCACCTCCAGCTAGGTTTGGGAACATGATCTATGTTTTCAAGAAAATTACCTTATTAGTTTTTAATGAAAATTTGTAACTGATTAGTAGGTACCTACCTGATTACACTGACCCCTTAGTTCTAGGCTCTCAACTTGATATTTTCCATCCTACTTGTACCTACAGCAAACTTCTTGGAAGATTGAATAAACTGTTACAATTTAATTACAGCTCCGCTACCAAAGAGGCTGTTTTCCACACCAGCGTCAAATTGTGTTCATGTCCATGCAAAGACTGTGGACAATGTGTGCGTTATTACTCTGGACTCTCCTAATGTTAAGGTAGGTCTGATTATACTGATTATTGTGTTTGTGTTGTGTGTTACTACCTACTATGTAGAACTCTACCTACTAGTCTATAATTATGGGCCTATGTATGATCATGTACAATTTATAACTTGCAGGTAAATTCTCTCAGCATGGAAGTCATGACTGAAATGGAACAACTTCTAAAACAAATCGAGTCAAACCCAGCAATCCAAGCTTCTGTACTAATATCTGGAAAACCAGGATGTTTCATCGCGGGTGCTGATATTGGAATGCTTGAACGATTGAAAACCAAGGAAGACGTTATGGGAGTGTCTCGAGCTGGCCAAAGGATTCTAGAGAATATCGAGCGAAGCAAGAAGCCTGTTGTCGCAGCTATCCAGGGCATTTGTCTAGGAGGAGGCCTTGAAGTAGCACTAGCTTGTCACTATCGTATCGCTGTAAAAGACAAAAAGACTGGACTCGGATTACCTGAAGTAATGTTGGGATTGCTACCCGGTGGTGGAGGGACTCAACGACTTCCGAAGCTAACCTCGTTGCCTAACGCGCTGGATATGGCATTGACCGGCAAGACCATCAAAGCTGACCGAGCGAAGAAGATGGGCATCGTCGATCTTCTCGTGCAGCCACTTGGCCCGGGTCTGGACACGCCTGAGAACTGCACAAGGCAGTATTTGGAAGATACGGCTGTGTTGGCTGCGAAGCAAATCGTCTCGGGACAGATAAAGGTGGACAGAAAGAAGAAGGGTGTTGTGGCGGGGATAATGGAGATGGTGATGAAGAACAACTTTGTCCTCAATCAGATCTTCACTCGAGCCAAGGCACAAGTCATGAAAGCGTCTGGTGGTCTCTACCCAGCTCCACTCAGGGTACGATTACTTACAAATAACATTTCCATTCTACGCATGCAAACAAGTATCTGCTGTTTCCATAAAAATAGCCTGTAGGTTACACTATATTTTGTGTTATTAACTTATTATCATTGCTTCTTCATTTTGGTACCTTGTGTATATTACAGTTGTTATACCTAGGTACCAAATTTAAATTTGTATACTCGGCTAACTTATCGTTAAAAACAATGGCAATTTATTTCACTATTCTGGAAGAACCTAAAAGATTGCTGGATAGAAATTACATGCCTAAATCCCTCCGATTCAGTCGTATTTCACCTGACATAAAGTTTGACGTTCTTTTGTGAAAAGAACACATTCATTCATTGTCTGTTTTTACAGATTCTAGAAGTCATTCGTACTGGAGTGGAGAAGGGCCCCGCTGCCGGATACGAAGCTGAAAGCGTTGGTTTCGGAGAGTTGGCGATGACTCCGGAGAGCAAGGGTCTGATGGGATTGTTCCGAGGGCAAACCGAGTGCAAGAAGAACCGCTTCGGCAAGCCCCTCTGTCCCGTGAAAACCGTTGCCGTGCTCGGGGCGGGCTTGATGGGCGCAGGCATCGTTCAAGTCTCCATTGACAAAGGGTATAATGTCATACTGAAGGATACCAATGCCCAGGGACTTGCTCGAGGTCTGGGACAGATACAAAATGGACTGAACACCGCTGTAAAGAGGAAAAGACTGACTACGTAAGTAAACATTGTACCTTGCATTGGGGAGATGGGTTGGTACCTACCTACTATGTAAACACTGATGCTGTTATTTAGTGATTGCTTATCCATAAAAGTGTACTTTGACCTTTCTCTTGAGTAGTCGTGTACTCCACAAGTCTAAGTTAAATCACGCACTTTAATCTATACTAGTTGCTGTCTTATCATTAGAGTTTATCAGAACAGTTTTTCAATCTGGATGGATTGATTAATTCTTATGCAACCAATCAGCATTACTTCTTACAATTTTTTTATTTGTAGTAAACACATAGTCCCTGTAACTTCATATTCTGCCATTATGAGGAACTTATTTTTATGGTCACAAAAAATTATGGTATGGCTCAAACAGCAGTAAAGGAAGCTTTCATTTTCATAAAAAAATGCCTCATGCTTTGTGCTTTATTAGCCTTTTTTTAGATAATGTCTGCCACAAAATTGTGGCTATAAACATGGAATAAAACAATAGGTATTTCTTTATAGCTTCCTTAGCTTTGATATTTTTTCTGAAGGCTTTGCAAAGCGTCATGGACAAAACTCATCATAAATCCTACGTGTAGATTATAAATTAGGTACCTTTAAACTAAGTTTTACAAAATACTTCTATATTTTGCAGGATGCAAAAGGACGTTTACCTTTCAAATCTCAACACGACGCTCTCTTACAAGGACTTCAAAAACTGCGACATGGTCATCGAAGCCGTGTTTGAAGACTTGGCCATCAAACACAAAGTCATTGCGGAGATTGAAAACTGCGTACCGGAGCAATGCATCGTCGCCACCAACACCAGCGCCCTCCCGATCACGCAGATTGCCAAGTGTAGCAAACGTCCCGAGAAAGTCATCGGAATGCATTACTTCTCTCCCGTCGACAAGATGCAGCTCCTCGAAATCATCACACATCCGACGACCTCGAAAGACACAACGGCTTCAGCTGTCAGCGTGGGCTTGAAGCAGGGGAAGGTCGTCATCGTGGTGAAGGACGGACCTGGGTTCTACACAACGCGGATCCTGTCTGTGATGCAGGCGGAGATGTTACGTCTGCTCCAAGAAGGCGTCGATCCGAAGGAAATGGACAGACTGGGCAAGAGTTTCGGCTGGCCGGTCGGTTCGGCGACGTTGTTGGACGAGGTCGGCATTGACGTTGGGGCGCATATCGCTAAAGATCTTCTCCAGTCGTTTGGACCAAGATTCGCTGGCGGAAACATCAATATCATCAATGATTTGGTTGCGGCAGGATTCTTAGGTAGGTTGTGCAAATAATTGCAACCAAGCAGTTCATATTATTTTAATGAATCTGTATTTTACTATAAAAAAAATCAAAGTACCATTATTATTAAATTAAAATCATCTTCAATTTTTGGATATGGACAACAATTCAGGCAACAATTGGATATTTATTATTTATCAGACATTTTAAACTTAAAAAAATACCTACTAATTAACTAGGAAAACGCTCTGTGTAACGCGTTGATGAGCGAGCACGGATACACGCAACACCTCGAACCGAAATTATGTCTATCGAATGTCATTAAAAGCCAACAATTCTTTAGTTTCGTCACAGGCTTGTATAAAAATCTCCAAAATCTCCAAAAATATTGGTGCCAATCCTTGCTAAGTTTTAAGTTGATCGATTAAACCTTTATGATTGAACGGTTCCTTGTTAATTTTCAAAAATCACATGATCTCGTTCAAAAAATATACCTGGGACCACCCAAATGATATGATATGTAGTGTGTGTACACAATATCAGATCAATCTGTTGAACGGTCATTATTAGTTTCATATCGTTTAAAACTTTCTGCTCTAACTACCTTGCCTTGAACTGTAGATTCGAAGTTGCCGTGAATTTGACAGCCAACACGCAAAATGTCCCTAAAATGACAAAAACTTTTGAAAATAACGACAGATTAGAGTGAAAATTGGCAAAAATACCTTAAATGTTGGTACCAATGACCATGCGAAGTTTTTAGTTGGTCGGTCAATCGGTTCCAGTTTAAATTTCAAAAATCACAGGAAAAATGGTTTCAAATTTGAACCAATTGGAGGATTTGGCTGAATTTTTTTTTGATTGGGTACAATGTTGGTTGCAATGACTTTGCTAAATTTCAAATTGATCGAACCAACCAATCGAAAGATAATTTTTATAAAATTTGAACCAATCACAGGATCTCGTTCAGAAAAGATCCCAGGGATCGCATAGATTACGTTAGTATGTGTACAAAATTTCAGATCGATTGGTTGTGCGGTTTGACCTAGGCAGTGCAGGCAAAAAAAACAAAAAAAACAAAAAAAAAAAACAAAAAAAAAAAAAACACACAGAGAAAGTGCCATAAGAGTACCGTGGTGACGCTCGCTACGCTCGCTCAATTATTTGCAATAACCCTTATAAACTCTAACAACATTGCCATTGTATCATCTCTTTGAGCCAAATAGTTTAAGAGTAGGTATAAGCAACCACTCTGAACCCTCTTAGGCATCATTCATGAGTCAATACGTTTGTTCAAGTATCATTGTTACATTACCTATTGATCTTAAATATTTTGATAACCAATGTCTTGGAATAGTCACTCAAGAGGTCTGTTCGTTTTTCTTACTGCAGTTGCAGTAGCAGCAGCTTACAGTAGGCCCTGGTAACTCTTGCAGTAGCTTGCTGTACCAACACAAAACGAACGCATTTGCAGCAGGATGGCAGGCTGGCCTTTTCCTATTGGTTGGGAGGTTTGTGAATTTGGCGGGAAGAATGTAAAAATAAGTGAGGTTATGTTCTGCATTTATAGAATTCTTGTCTAATCCCAATGCATTTTTATATAAGTATGTATCATTTCATAACATATAACTAAACTAAACTCTGAAACAAATACTCATTTCCCTCCTCCTTAGGCATTTTTTCACTATCCATCCTGCCATAAGAAACACATTTTACATTTCAAACATCGGCCATTTTGCCGCCTACTGCAAAGTTACTGCATTTACATCACCTCCCTACCCAGCTGTAAGAGCAGTCACTGCGCAGCTACTGTCAGTGTCAAATCGAACACAATCGCAGTGACGGAACAGCAAGTTTGATGCAAAACGAACGGATTTGCAGTGAGCAGTAAAGTGCAGTAAGCAAAACGAACAGACCTAATGTATAAATGATTGATGATACACGATTGTCGCAGATGGACTATCCGGAGGGAAACAAGTGTTAAGCAAAATCCTACTCATTGCAACCAAATCATTCGTGCATGGGCCTTAACCTTCAGTTTTATATCGAAATTAAAATCCTGACTTTGATTTGATCTCTAATTTCTGCTTTTGATAATATTTTACATGATATTTTGTGCTTCAGGCCGCAAGTCTGGGAAGGGTCTTTACATCTACACGAAGGGTTCCAAGGAGAGGGAGATCAACGAGGATGCAATGACCATCATCAAGAAATACAGTCTGGAACCGAAGGGAGCTCAAAGCACGGAGGACATGCAAATGAGAATGGTTTCGCGGTTCGTCAATGAGGCCGTCCTCTGCCTACAAGAAGACATTATTGCCAATCCGGTAAGTGGAATTAGTACTACCAATAAAATAAAATAAATTTCAGTTAGGTAGAACTTTTATTGTGTTCATCATCATTTGTGGTGTGTTTGCATGTTGTTTGATGACAATGTTCAAATTTGTTGTTCTGTTTGAGTTGGCAGGAATTTTATTGGAAAATTAATCAATGTGAGTTATTTGTTAACTCTAAGCCATAGGGCTGGGATGTTTGCATGTTCAAACATTTAAATAGTGCATAATGGTACACTTTTAATCCCTCCTAAAAAGTGCTGTTTTCTGTAATACTCAAAATGTTACCTCTGTCGAAACTATTTATTTAGTCAATTTAGTATTTTTTTGATAACTAATGAAGTGTGGAATCTGGAAGATATCGAGGGCAGTGTACAATTTCAGCATTTTAAGCTATCAATAGTTATCACAAATTCTATTGAAAGTGGGTACATAGGGGAGAGACAATAAGTAATATCACTGCCAGCATTTTTATGGTTGTCAAAAGTTTAAACGTATACCTAAATAAATGTAACTTTTGAGAGCGATTAAAGTTTAATAAAATTAACAGATTTTCCCAACCCTAGTAAGCCCTGCTTAAAAATCGTGCCAGGTCTTTTCAGATGATTTTCAGAAGGGAGATGTTTATGTACAAAGGTATATTAATTCTTGAATTGTGTTAGAGATTGCAGTTATTAAATTAGTACCTACCTTAGTTGTTGTCTCTGGCTAAACCAGAAGTCAAAGCCAAGGACAGAGTACCTACCTAGTACTACCTACCTACCTACCTACTTCTTTCTTTCTTTGTATAAAAATATAGGATAATAAAATTATTTTGGTTGCTGTTTCCAGTTGGAAGGTGACGTTGGTGCCGTGTTCGGTCTTGGTTTCCCTCCATTCACGGGCGGTCCATTCCGCTGGGTGGACGCGTACGGAGCAGACAAGCTCGTCAGTCGTATGGAAGGGTTCGCCGCTCTGTACGGATGCGAGTTCAAACCGTGCGACCTTCTACTCGCCCATGCTAAAGATCCCAGCAAGAAGTTCCACTAGAGTGAGCCAGTTACTAGTTCATCGACGTTGTTGAACATTGTGATCGAATCCAACGTCACCCCGTCAAAACTGTCTGTGCTGGCTGTGAAAGAGTCGCCATAGCGTTCACTGCACTTGGTTTACTTCATTGACCAGCTAAGTTATGCAGCTGTTGATGCCAAGTTATCCTTTTCTTGTTTTGGGATAAGATCTTTGATATAATTATGTAAGTTGCAATTCATTTTATGCATGGAGTTTATGTGGTTCTTCATTTTAATTATTATGTACTACCTATCTACCTATTATATAATCATTAATTTTATTTTTTACGGCTTAAAATTCTGTGACATAGATGTTTTGCAATTTAGCTTGCTTTTGTGTTATTTCCTCATTTGGTTCAATCCAAGTATTTTCTACTGTAATTCATTTTCACCTTCGGAAAATCACAATACCTAAGAGCAAGAGCACTTTGTTACTTGGTAATAACATTATTGCAATTCATTTCAATTGCTGTACTGATTTTGCATCCTCACATCTGGAAAATGTATGTTATGAGTACCACGTGTGTTTACGATGCTGTCTTTCCCGTGCCTCTGCGTTGATTAATGACAGTCCGTTGTTTGGATCGTCTGTTAATCGTGTTATTGTAATTAATAATAAAGATGGTATTTTTGTAAAGATGTCATTCCGAAAGTGAACTATAACTAGAATGATAATCACTCCATTATATGGTGTGGTATTTTTATTGGCAATATACAATGCAACTTGATTGTAGAAGGTAGGTTATACACAGTTCGTAAAGTACAATAATTTAATATTAATAATCTGTGCTACTTTGTAATGTATTAAATGACTTCATATTGGAAGAGAAGACTAATGTACAGAACTGGAGAGATTGTGAATAAAACTTGTTACTGGAATTTCTGTATTTAAAATTATTGTAAACATTTGTCAACAGAGCATGGCTCTGCAGTCGGATCAAGCGATATGCAACGGAGGGTTTTGGCGGCACTTGAGCTGCGACTTGTAGATTGACATTGATCTTTAAAGTAGTGGCTGATTAGCTTATTGACGTTACATTGAGCTTGCGTCATTTCCTTTTCATCAGAAGGCTGGAAGCGGTTGTATTTTCTGGAGAGTTTGGGCAGTACCTAAAAAAAGAAATTTATTTTAAACTTGTAATTTTTTGAGCTGCCGATTGAGGGAGAGTACGTGTTTGTTGCATCTATTCAGGACCGTGCCGTTTGTCCGTCAGGACCGGGCCGTTTTAACTTTACATAGTTAAAAACATTGAGTAGAAAGTATTGCAAATTCAGGGGCGGTCTGGGATGAAAAGGACTGGATGCGATAAGGCAAAAGGGCCCTGACAGGGCCCATAAAACAAAGTGGAGAGGGAAAAAATGTATGATGAGTAAAAATGCTGGTTAAATATGAAAAACAATTTTACTCGCTGGAGTAATAATACCTACTCTCTAAAGTGCAGAAAATGGTACATATTCCAAAATATTTCCACGGATGTATGCCCCGGACCCGCATCGCATGGACTGTTATTATGTAAACCGATAAAGACATATACGTTACGTATAGGGGGAAAGGAAAATTCATTGCCAAAGGCGTCAAAGAGTTCGGGTTTTATTGATTCATTTTCTGAATAGAGTCACTCTTAAACTTCCAATAATAATAATCCTTCGCCCGGTTCCATAGTTGGGTCGGGGGGTGGCCAAGGCCACCACTTGCTAGGGCCGCGGACTCCTGAGCCAGCTGGCCAAGCTTGGCTCTTCTTCTTTCTTCTCCACCAGCTTCTTCCACTTTTTCCTGTCTTCCCACCAACTCTCCTCTTCTACTTCTTCCCACTTCTCCAATCTCTCTCGCACATCCTCTGCTACCACTTCTCCCTCGATCTTCCCACTCTCCTTTTGCCACTCCTGGCCACTTCAAACTCCCGCCTTGGTATTCTATTCCCTTGCATCTTTTTCATATGTGCCCAAACCACTGTAGCCTCCAAATTTCCAAATTGGGAAACTTCCACATTGGGATAAATTGCAATAAAAATTGGTGTGTAGCATAATTAAACACAATTCTAATAAAACAATTGAATTTTAACCAGCTCACACTTTTTTTAAAATTATTCCTAGGTAATGAAATTAATTGAATGCATAATTTCCTATCTAAATGTAACAAAATAATGTATATAAAAAAAGCTGACATCATGGGGGGGGGGGGGGGGCATACTCGGAGAAAGAGCCCCGCAGTGCGTTTTTTTAGAATTTAAAATTTAATACTGATTCTGGGACTACACAAACTGAATAAATCAAACAACCCTTCAGTTGTTGCCCCCGCTGGACGATTTTTTTGAATTTAATAAACTTAAATTGATTCTCTGGAATGCTAAATTTTATTTTTTAAATTATTGTAGATTATCAAACTGCTTTAGTGACCTTCTTATGCGCCTGTGCCCGAGAAATAATATTTTTGTGGGCCTGGAGGGAGGTGAGGTGACATGACGTCTGCACACAGCCTCGGAAATATTTTGAATGAATTAACACAAAAATTAAAAATATGCCAAATTGAGGGAATGTCTCTCACTGGATTCACAAGATTTTTAATAATTCAGTCCATTATAAGAGTAGATATCTTCAATATTTTTTTAAGTGCGAGAAAGAAATAATTTAATTTTATGATTTTAGATGATACTGGTTTACACTGTTTCTCAAAATTATTTCGATGGGTGCTCGAGTCCCAGAGCACCCACGTAGTCGGCGCCCGCCACTGACTTAAAAAATGATTGCTGATTGCCTCCCCCCTCCCTCAAGTGTATTGTTATGCCACATGACTGCCGTCAAAATGATTGGTTATTTTACTGTGCTTTGCCCATAGTAGTATGTGTCTGCTATGCCTCAAGACTGCCCCCCCCCCCCCCCCCCTTTCAATTACAGTATTTTAAGAAAATTCCCCAGTGGAGGTTGGTGCGTGCTGTCCACATGGCGCCGCGGGCACATTGGGCACGCGGAGGACGCCCCCTCCCCACCCCCCCCCCCTCCTCTCAAACTTTCTTTCGTGCATTGCATGTCAGTGTCATTTTGTTTTGATTTCGTCGTTTCGTCAGTCACAGAGTAGTCTCGCCAGTTATTATACCTATCAACGGTTAATTTTGGTAAGATAAAGTTCTTCATATTATAATAGTAGTTTTGTAAAGAATCCCTACGAAAGCAACAAGTAAAAGACAGAAAACAACAGGTCGCCCGGGCCTAGTTAGACACACAGTCTTTCGTAGCAAAACCAGTTGGGTTTTTAAACTTTCACTTCCTCAATAGACTTTAAAATCTGTTTATGGGTTTCGACGTGTTCTGTTCTAATTATTTGGAATGTGATGGTCTATGGGTACAGTTGCATTCTTATCATACTTAATGTATTTTAGTGGAGTGACCATTTTGAGGTTAACTAGGTAGTTAGCAAGGATGTCTCCGTAGGGTTTTACAATGGAAACTTTTGATGTCCAAGGTTTTTACTTTTTTCCCTAAAATTTTACAAGATTTGTAAGACAATGATTTAAAATACCACATTTTTGCCTAATTGATGGCTCTTCAGTCTACCACCTCGACTGAAGCCAATCTGTGTGAAATAAATTGGTCACTGCATTTATACTGCGGCTCACCGAGATGACCTTGGATTTACTCTGTCTGCCATGGTACCACCTTAGTACGTACCTATTTGGTTCCTATACCTAGCCTATTTCAATAATAACTTGGCCACAGTGAGTTTAGTTTATATTTAGTCTTTACACACCGATTTGAGGCTAATGACAATTGATGAATGATTAAGAAGAAGAAAAGGTGACGATGAGAGAGGATACCGGTCATGACCTATTAGGAGGGAACCCTCCCAGTATTGTCTCGCCTTACAATAATCCTCAGTCCCGTCAACAAAAAGGTCTTACAACAATATTTGTTGATTCACAGACCAACATGTCTTGGAACGAAGGAGCCGACTTTCTTGCCGACCTTGACAAGATGAGCCTGATGACAGCGAACACTCCGGCTAGCTACATCATCGGCATTCCCACTCCTCCGCCAAGGTCGAAAGTGGCTGAAAGTGGATCTCAACCTACAGCCGTCTTCACTGCTGCACCTCAGATTAAAGGTGCCGCCAAAAGTGGCGCAGGACGCGGGGCCATAATTGAGTCATTAATGGTTGACTGCAACTCGCAGCATAGAGTAGACTTAGAGCGACAGGAACACCTCCGTAAGGTATGTTCATATTTAAAATTATGTTAATGCTGTGACTAGAACCAGAAATGAAAAAAATACCTTCTTTTGCATCAATGCAAGAAATTGAAGTTTTCCCCCCAAGGATGGACATTATGTTGGCACGTTTACGGGTCATGATTTAACTTGAATGGATGGAAATTATGTATTTTTGAAATGTGATTTCTTCTGGAGCCTGAAATTACCCAGTTAGGTATTAAAACCTAGATCAATTATTGTCAAAAAGCACAGAATCACAGCTATTTTGAATGGTGCCATAATTTATAATGATAGTGTAAGTAATGATGTGACGTTAGGTACATTCAAATTATACATTTTTATGGAACCAGACTATTCTGGGTACATAGTTAATTTTAGGTAGGTAGAACCGCAACCTTTAATTAACCCTCATACTCCGTTTTTTTATGTCCTTTTAAGTAATAATAGGTACCTATTATTAAATTTTCCCTTCATTGCCAACCAAAAACATTGCTAAATTTAGAGAGTTGTCAGTTGCAAGTCTCGAGACAAATAAGATGAGACCATGCGGCTCAGAACATTAACTTGTAAAATCCAAAGTTTGGTGTCGCTTGACAGCATGACAACTCTCTTTATCTAGCTTCATCGGATCTCTCAGTTGTTTGACCAATTCAATTATTCAAGTTGCATTTTACACCTACCTACTGTTTAATTACAAAAAAGTGAATTGCTGCTAGTCAAATAAAATACTTCATTTTTGGGCACTCCCAAATATGCACTCCACTGTGGCTGTAATTATATTTGATCTAAGGAACCAGGAGGTTATTTTTGTACTCATTTTCACTCTCTTACCATAATTTTTAAATATTAGAACAGAAATTCATTTCAGCTCCAATCCCTATTACAATTTACCTAATATACATAATGTTACAATTAAATTGAAATGTAATGAACTATTAATATTTTGATCAGGTGAATCCGTATGACTACTCAAATCACCTCATCGAGAAGAATTTCAGAGAAGGCTCCGAATCTGCCGCCAGTCCTCCGAAGTTGGTACGAGACATACCAAACACTGCCTCCGACAAAGCAACACAATGATGAAGACTTCCTAATAGACCTATGCAAATGATAAGTACTTCACAACCTTTTAGATTCTACTTAGGACAAAGCTCACTTGACTTACGAATTAGGTAGATTTTATATGACTAACTAGGAATGTAGGTATGGAAAGAATGGTGGTATCTCTATTTCTATTTTTGTAATGATTATAATAGGATGTCAGAAGTTACCTCTGTGTACCTATTTATGCTCATTATTGCTGCCTGTTGAGGACTTGGAAATGTTAGTTACCAAATGTCCATACCATTCATAAGTCCCATGAACCAGAGTTCGAGATGGTCTAGTCTATTTCTAAGCTACGCAGATGTGTTAGAGGTACTGTCCAGTTTTAGTTTTTGTTGGATAAATGGGAAATGTACATTACAAGCGAAATAATGTCCATATTATGTTGTTTTTTTGTATACTACGGCCCTGGATGTTGTTTCTGTGGAGTATGTTTTATATCTCACTTGTGGAATCATTGAATTTTCAACTGTTTTCAATAATAATAATAATCTTCCTCCCGGTTCCAAGAGTTGGGTCGGGGGGTGGCGAAGCCACCATTACTAGGGCCCGGACTCCTAAGCTAGCTGGCCAGGCTTGGCTCTTCCTCTTCGTTCTTCTTCTCTACCAGTTTTTTCCACTTCTTCCTGTCTTCCCACCACCTTCCTTCTTCCACTTCTTCCCACTTCTCCAGTCTCTCTTGTACATCTTCTGCTACCAGCTCTCTCCACTTTTCCCTCGGTCTTCCAACTCTCCTTTTATCACTTCTCGCAGCTTCGAACTCCCGACGCGGTATTCTCTCACTCTGCATTCTCTTCATGTGGCCAAACCACCGTAGCCGCTCTCTCCCCATTTTAAATGCCAACCTCTCTACCTTCAAGTCTCCTCTAATCTTTTCACTCCTGATCTTGTCCATCTTAGTTACTCCTTGTATGCTTCGTAAAAATTTCATTTCTGCTGCCTGCAACTGGCTCTCCTCCTTTCCTCCAATCGCCCACGTTACGGAACCATAGGTGAGTATTGGCAGGAAATAGCTTTTGAAAAGGAGTATCTTGCATTTCTGGGGGAACTGCTCATTCCAAAGAAGTTTCCTGACTAACTGGAAAAATGTGTAAGCCTGTTGTACTCTTGATGTTATCTCTCTTCCTATTTTTCCATCCTTAGTTAGCCAGCTCCCCAGATACTTAAACTCTCCTCTCTCCGCCAGTTCCAAGCCCCGTAGCCTGATCTTCACATTTCTTGTTGCCTTCCTCTCCACTACTAGTGTCTCACTCTTTTCCTGACTTATTCGCATACCGTATTCTTCAGTCATCTGGCTCCATCTATCAATCTTTTCTTGAACACATTCGCTGGTTCCTCCCCACACTACGATATCATCTGCATATACCAGTGTATTCGTCTCCTGGTCTTCGCTTGGTTCTACTTTTCTCAGCAGCTCATCCATGACAATGACAAATAGTGTCGGGGAAAGAACGCTGCCCTGTCGAAGTCCTTCCTTCACCTCAAACCATCCTGACTTCCCCTCCACTGTTTGTACACAGCTCTCGTTCTTCTCATATGTGCTCTTGATTCTCTCAATCAGACCCAATCCCACCCCCTTCCGCTTCAGACATTCCCATACTTTCTTCCTTGGTAGGCGATCGTAGGCCTTTTCCAAGTCTAGAAAAACCATGTACAGTTTTTCTCCACTCTCCCACTTTCTCTCCATGACTTGTCGGATAGTGAATATTGGATCAATGGTTGATCTACCTGGCCTGAACCCATATTGTTCCTCCCTGAGCTTTTCCTCTACTACTTCTTTCAGTCTAAATTCCACCACTTTTTCGAATACTTTGGCACACTGACACATCAAAGTAATTCCCCTGTAGTTGCTGCACTTCTTCCTGTCACCCTTTTTGTAGATCGGTACAATCACTCCCTTTCTCCAATCGTCCGGTATGGTCCTCTGTTTCCATGCCGCACTCATTACTCGAAACAACCATCTTTTTCCAATTTCCCCAGCAGCTCTTACCATCTCCACTGTTATCTCATCTATTCCGGGTGATCGACCATTCTTCATCTCGTTTAGCGCTTTCTCCACTTCTCCCTCTCTCAAAGCACACTCCTCCTCTTCCTCGTTCTCACTCTGTAGTATTCTACTACTTTCTGGTAGTGCCACTCCATCAACATTCAGTAGTTCCTTGAAGTACTCTTTCCACAGTGCCTGTACTTCTACTGGGTCATTGATCAATCCTCCGCAAGCATCCACCATGCATGCCTGTCCAACTTTTCTTGTCCTCTTTTCCTTTATTATGCCATAAAGCATCTTTTTATTGCCTTCAAAATCCGTTTCTAGTTTACCAGCAAGTTCTTCCATGGACTTCTTCTTTTCTTCTTCTACTGTCTCTCTTACTCGTATTTTCCACCTTCGGTATTCGGCCTTGTTGAGGGTAGATCTATCGGCCTCGTACGTCTGCCAGGCGGTTCTCTTCTGATGCACTGCTTCTCGGACTATTTCATTCCACCATGGTGTTTCCTTCTTCTTGCTTTTCCCACTTGATCGCCCACAGACTTCCTCTGCACAGTCAACAAATACCTTCTTAAATGCTTGCCATTCCACTTCCACCAGTCCAACCTCTCCTCTTCTCTCTTTACTAGCTATCTTCTCTCTAAACTCTTGTTGTACTGTACCGTGTTGCAGCTTCCACACTCTTATTCTGCCATTCTTTTTGCTTCTCTTCTTGGTTGGTCTATCTTTTTTGAAGTTAAACTTTCCCACTAGAAGTCTATGGTCGCTATCTAGAGCCACTGAAGGGATAACCTCAACATCCTCCAAGAATCTCCGTAACTCATTCCCCACACATATGAAATCTATAACGGACTCGGTCGCCTCTTCGCCGTGTCCATATCGTGTAATCTTCTTTCTTTTTTCCTTCTGAAACATACTGTTTCCCACTTGCAGTCCGCTTCTTCCACACATTTCTAACATCTTCTCTCCATCTACATTCCTCTTTCCCCATCCATGGTGCCCCATGACCCCTTCAACTCCTGTCCTGTCCTCCCCAATCTGCGCGTTAAAATCCCCCATCACTATTATGGCATTGGATGTGATGTTGCTCTCCAGCTCCTGGATGAAGATCTCCTTCTCCGCTGCTGGCCGTCCTGTCTGTGGCGCATACACTTGTATTATGTCGATTTTCATCTTGTTCTTCATTAAGAGGCTAGCTTTGATGCTTCTTTCACTATGGTTTTCCACTTCAACAATTAACTCCTTCAGACTCGGGCCAACCATAAACCCCACTCCATTTCTTCCCGCAATCCCCCCTGACCAGAATAGCTTATATCCTCCTCTACAATCCTTCTCGCCCACTCCTTTCCACTTTGTTTCACTGATGCCCAAAATCTCTATTCTTCTTTCCTCCATCATGTCTATTATCTCTTCAATTTTACCATTTAATGTCACGATGTTCAGTGTACCAATCTTAATCGCATCACCCTTCCTCCTCTTCTTCATCGACTGTTTTCTTCTGTTCTCCTTTCCTACTATCTTTCCCACTCTGTCAGGTCCTACGCTGGCTTCCCCCACACCACTCGACTCCAAAAACCCACTGCCTTTTGCCTATCAGTTTTCTCCTCAATGGTCTTTCGCAAGCTGGTTCCAATGCTTTGGTGCCACTCCCATCTCCTTTCTTCAAGTTTGGCTCTCATTCCACTTATGTGCCACACCCCTGTTTCGTGGCATAAGTCCCTGAGTTTAGCATTAACCTCTCTGGGCCATATGCCACGAGATGTCAGCATCCCTGACAAGAACAGTTTTGCTTCTGGGCCAAACTTTCTCTCGGCTGCTCTTATCAAGTGCCGGGTATCCTCTAGTATCTCTGTCATATCCTTCCCATCCCTCATGTCCCTATTCCCAACAAACAGCACAACATTCTTCGGTGTATCCCGGATTACATATTTCTCCACTTCCTCTGCCAGGCCCCTTGTGCTGATTCCGGGGAATGTGTCCGCTCGGAAATCATCCTCGCCGCAGAAACCAGTACCTGTTCCTCCACTGATGTCACCGATCAGCAGGGCCTTGATGCTGCTGCATCCAGCGTCGCATGGTGTTACTTGCTCCTGTTGGATGCTCATCGCGGCCGGGATCTCTCCGGGAAATGTGTCCG